>MU855377.1:0-12312 GCA_033296695.1 Staphylotrichum tortipilum | reverse complement strand
GGGGGGGGGGGGTGGGGGGGGGGGGGGGGGGCAGGGTGGGTGGTGAGGGGGGAGGGGGGGAGGTTGCAGCTGTCACTCATTCTTCGTGGGGGTGAGGGGAGTTGCGTCCGTTACCCACCTTGAGGAGGGAAGGGGGGGTTGCGGCTGTTACTCGTCACCCTCCTCATTGGGGCGGGAAGGGAGGGAAGGGGGGTGACGGTGACGGTGCCAGGAGAGGAGTGGAAACCCCGACTCGCGCGTGAGCGATGACAGGGACGAGGAATACCCGCCGACGCCACTTCCCCGAATCGTGCGTGAGCGACGACGGGCTCAACAGAGGAGGGACAACGCAATATCCCGGATCGCGCGTGAGCGATTAAGGGATGGAAGGGGAAGGACAGCCGCAATGTCCCGGATCGCGCGTGAGCGATGACGGGGCGAAAAGAGGAGGAACTGGAGGAAAAACATGTGGTTTCTGGCGGCAAGCAGGGGCAGTCGGGCTTGTTGGGCTGGGATCCTGTGTCGCGCGTGAGCGATGTTGGGGTCTCTGAGGGCAAGGACAGGAACGGGAAACACACACCAGCGATTGTAGATAGGTAGTATGGTTAGTTGGCATGGTTGGGACGGAGAGGCAGGCAATGGACAGCGGAAGAAGGGAGTCGTCAATTAAAACTTTATTGCTCTTTGATTTGAAGTGACTCGCTCAAGCTGCTGGTTCGGAGACCAAGATATCATCCACAAGCGGAGTGGTATTTCTTGGACGGCGCTCTGGGCCTCGACTTTCAGCCGAATGATGGTTTGACCGCGGAGGCATCCGACATGCTTGGATAGAAGGGAAGACAGACCGAGCCCCAGCCACCATTTTTCACTCTTTTGCGGTCACCCGTGGCGGCGCTATTTGGGTCGGTTCAGGTTGATGATGGCAATGTGTTCCAGACACGGTGTGATCCGAATCATCGCTTTCTATCCCCTCTGTTACTTCTCACAAGTGTTTGCTGATACTCTGGTGGAGGTCCTTTGGATGTCCACATATTTCAAGCTGCTACCGCGTTTCGGACTATCGCTCGACATCACACCGCGCTCGTGGATGTGTGCAACGCTCTCGGTGGGTTGACTATTGGGGTTGTACTCGGTGACGCCGCCTGGGCGGCCGACTCGCGAGCTGAGAGGAGTGGCCGGTCTTGCAGTCTGCTGGCCCTTCTGGGTTCGGCGCCTTGCCGAGTTCTGTTCCGGTGTTCCACGATCTCAGCACGCCGCACATCGTAGTCACCACCGGCGGCGCGTCGGAGGGGCTGCTGGCATTAGGGGCTCAGTTCAACAGCTAACCGCACTCGCTGGGGTAGATTACCGGGAGCGTGGTCGGGCTGGCGTGACTGGGGAGGCTTGGGGGGGCGGGCCGCGCCGTGAAGATCCTTGCTGACGAGCTCTCCATGGAGCTCGTCGGGACTGCACTGCCCTTGGAGCGGGACGGACGTTTCAAGTCTTTGGAGCGATGGGGCCGCTTTCGACCCCAACCCCATTACTTGTCGAGATTGCGGGCCTTGATGAACCTCGTGATCTGCTCGCGCGTGTGCTTGTCGTTATATTGCTCATAGCAGTCGTAAAACGAGATGAGCTCCTGGGTGCAGTCGATCATGGCCTCGACGTCGATGCTGCTCTCGGCCAGCCAGGCGGCAAAGCGCTGGACCTTGGCCAGCCTGGGGTCCGTCGCCTTTTTCGGCTCTGGCGCCTGTCCGTCGGCCTGTGAGTTCCCCTGGGAATACCCCATATGTTGCTGCGACTGCGACCCCTGCGACCCGAATCCCGGGGTGCCCGTCATTCCGGCGCCGGCAGCCAGGGCGGCAGCCCTTGCCTGTGCCTGTGCCTGCGCCAGCGCGGTGGCAGCCATGGCGACCCCTCCGGCGCTGGCGGCGGCGGCGGCGGCAGCAGCAGCGCCTGCGTTGACACCGCCGCCACCGCCAGCGGCGGCTGAGTTGGCCGCGGCGGAGTTGGTCGGGCGTAGCACCAGGGCCAGCAAGATGGCAGTCAGGGCCACGACGTGGGGCGGGTGTAGGAGCGGCAGGTCGGTCATGTAGTGGTCGTTGATGACGGTCCACGCGAGCGACATCTCGTCGTGGGTGAGGGAGAACTCGTCTTGGACGGAGAGCAGGGTGCGATAGGGTTGATGGACGATCAGCTGCGAGTGCATCTCGGAAATAAGCGAGAACTCGCACTCGCCGACGCGCGGGGCGTCGTGGCCGTGCAGGTCCGAGGGCCACAGCGAGCGGGCTTCCTGGGTCAGCATGCGGATGTGCTGTGGACACTCCTCCATCTTGCAGGCCAGGTACAGGGCGGTCGTGATGACGAGGTAGGGGTTTGTTTGTCGAATGGGGACGTGGGCGTAGAAGCGCTTGAGGTAGACCTGGGCGGTTGCCATGGCTTGTTGGCGGACACCGAGGCGCTTGCCGAGACGGTTGATTTCTGTGGAGGGAGAGGGGGGCGGAGGGTTGGTCATCAGCGGACGGGGGGTGATTGGGGAGGGAGGGAGGAAGCGGGGGGAGGGGAGCAACGAGAAGCGTACGCTGGTTAAAGTAGATGTTGAGATGGCGCAGCTGCGGGAGGGGAAACATGTGGACGAGGGTCGGGTCCTCGTCGTCGAGGCGCTGTCGCAGAGCGGCGAGGTCGTCCTTGGAGAACTGCCAGTGCTTCCGCTGCGTCGACTCCCAGTAGTTGGCCGCCATATCGCGATCGGGGGCGCGTGCGCCCGGGGGACGATGATCCTTGATCGGTCTTTGCGGCGCGATTGGAACGGCGGGGATCGAGAGAGTTGGCGACTGGGAGGAGTGGGAGGACTGGGCGAGCTCGGGGAAAGGAGAGAGGAGACAGAGCTTATTGCCCGATTTGTGGTTGTCTCGCCCGCGCCGCTTATCTTATCGGCGAGGCTGCCAGAGCTGAGCCTCTGGGGCGGCAGTGGCGGGCAGAGCCTGAGCCGCCGGCGAATCGGAGAGCTAGGAGATGGCTGATGGCAACAGCCCCACCCTGTTCCATCTTGGGGCCAGACAACTGTGGACCTTTTCTTGTGGTGTGGCCGCTTGGGACCCCTCTCTGAGCAAGCACCAGGCCTGGGTCCCGCTGTTTGTGCTTGTCCTATGTTGTGCTCTTGAGCCTACGATCGTCTGATGACGAGATCCCTTGAGGTGCCTCAAGGTGTTCCAGACAGTGGGGAAAGGCATCCACAAGGTCGCTTGCAGGAAAGGAGCTTACTGTGTGTCTCCTGCAACGCGGCGATCAACAAATCCCTCGGTTGGGAAGGTGAGGAAACAGTTCCTATCAGCGACGCACGGCAGAGGGATCAGATATCAGGCTTGTCCCCATATTAGGTACTGTGCTGGTGTTGACGACCCTTGACCCGCTCCGCTTCTTTTTCTTCGCTCCCCTCCCCAATCTCCAAATGCGGGACCTGACGTCCCAAGAAATCCCGGCAACCCGCTACTTGGTGCCCGCCGCTGCAGCAAGCTGAAGCACTCGGCAGCTCCCAGGCCGACAAGCAACCAACCAACCCACCCACCACCGCATCCTGCCCAATTGGTCACCGCCCTCCGAGGGGCACGTCTCTCCCGCCCCCCCTCTTCGAGAGCTAGAGCTGCCTACATAACATACCTGTCGATGCGATCGCGCGAACCGAGACTCTGAACGGCGATTCGAACCCACCCTGACTCGCCCTGCTCTGACGTCCTGTTGTCGCCTCCGAGAGCTTCGACCTGAACGAAAAACCTCTCTTTTCCCCGATTCGGTCCTCGATACCCCAAACCTCGAACCCCATCTCCCGCCCTCCAGCGAATATTCCACTTGGTATTTCCCTCATACGTCATATTCGAGCCTCAGCTTCAGGCCGCCGCATCCACGCGCGCCGCGCCGCGCCGACACCAACAACCACCACGAACCCCCCTCCCCACGCTCCTCGCATGCCGCTACCGCCCCAGTAACCCCCCGCCGCCGACCCGACCCTCCCCACCAAATGGCCGGTGCCGCCGCAAACGAGGAAGCCCTCTGATGTTTTCGTCTCGGAGCAGCCTGCGGTGAAAACCATGGAGGAGCAGCAGATGCAGCGCGACCGGCGCGTCGAGGAGCTGTGGCGGAAGCTCGACCCCGCTGAGCTGGGCGAGCTTGACTTCAAGGGGCTGCAGAAGGGGCTGAGGCGCATCGATCACCGTACGCTTTTTCTTGCTCTGGCGCGCGCTGCTTTTCCCCTGGGGGAGGGAGAGTGTTGGGTT
This sequence comes from Staphylotrichum tortipilum, assembly GCA_033296695.1. Lineage (NCBI taxonomy): Eukaryota > Fungi > Ascomycota > Sordariomycetes > Sordariales > Chaetomiaceae > Staphylotrichum > Staphylotrichum tortipilum. The sequence goes on along the minus strand of MU855377.1, from coordinate 8,080 downwards.
ATATTGTGCTGACGTGTCGTCGGGTGGCTGCAGCTTTGAAGAACGCCGATGACATGCTCAAGGCGATTATCGGCATGGTTGATACCAGTGGCGACGGGAAGATTCAGTACGAAGGTGGGTTCACCGTGGCTGAGTTGCGAGAAGGGAGTGCTGGACCGGGGAGTCGAGGGCCGCCGGGTTCCGGGGGTGCAAGATGGGAGAGCCCGAAGCCGAACACCTTGTGTCTCATCGCGTTCAGGAGCTGAGCACACATTTGCGTCCAGAATTCCGCGTCTTTGTCGAGGCCGCCGAGAAACAACTCCTCCTGCTGTTCCAGTCCATCGACCGCGACAAGGATGGCCGGCTGAACAAGAAGGAGCTGCAAGCCGCCTTCCAGCACGCCGGCCTCTCGGTTCCCAGCCGCCGCCTGGCCGGTTTCTTCGACGAGATCGACCTTAACAATGACGGCTTTATCACCTTTGACGAGTGGCGGTAAGTCTGGCTGTCTGACTACCTGGTCTGCGTGTTGTTGGCCCTCTGCCCTGTTTTGTCTCCCTGTGCTGTGCCAGTGCCGCCTCCTTCTTGACAATCCCAAGAATAAGCTTGGGATCCACTTGGCAGTGGATTTTGTTACCTGATTTTCTTTACTTTTTTTTATTTCTCCTTGCTTTTCCTTCATATTGTTTATTCATGACTTGTTTTCATCTCGCTTTGTTCTTCACACTCTGATGAGTGCTTCACGTTGGACGAGTGTGCATGTGTGTGCCTTGGTGTGCAGTCGGCCTTTGGTGTCAACAAGTGGGAAGCGGGCTCAGTGTTGACATCGACATCGGATGCTAACCCACGTGCTTTTTTGGCTGCCAGCGACTTCCTGCTATTTATGCCCGGACACCGCAACGGCGGCTCACAATTGGAGGCGGCCCTCTCGTTCTATTCATCAATTGTCACAATCAACCAGGAGGGTGACTCGCTGGTCAGCGATGAAACATTGGAAGGTCTAGGTACGGCCGGGTTCATTCTTCAAGCTCTCTTTGGCTCGCTGCTCCGAATCGCGAACCGGGATCTGGCCTTCTCCCCGCGGCCCTCGTCGTCGAGTCCAAACGCCGTCCCGAGCTCGGAACCGACCGAGTCGTTCCCCTTCACCGAGCAAATATCGACCGTTCCGCCAGAGATGGCCACCCCCGCCTCAGCCGTCCGCTACGGCGGCCCCGCCGTCGCCCACCATGTCGCCCTCGCCGATGCGGCGACAGCCAAGCGACCGATGCTCCACTACGAGGTCGCGCCGCAGCCCGCCGGAGTCCAGGACCTTTCTTCTGACCTTCTCGAGGAGGACCCAACAGGCGTCGTAACATCCAGGCTGACAGATCTGCTGCCTGAACCAGGATACTTCCTCGCCGGTGCCGTCTCGGGTGGTGTGTCGCGGACTGCTACTGCGCCCTTGGACCGCCTGAAGGTCTACCTCCTCGTCAGCACAAAAACCATCCCCGGCGCCGGCGCCGGCGCCGCCCTTGATGCCGCCGCCAAGCACGGCCGCCCGCTGGCGGGCCTGCGCAACGCCGGCGGGCCCATCGTCGACGCCATCGTGAGCCTCTGGAAGGCGGGGGGGCTGCGCACCTTTTTTGCTGGTAAGTTTGAAGCTGAGATGGCGTGTTCGTTGGGTGGGATGCATGCTGACTCGATGTCTTATTCAGGAAACGGCCTCAACGTGGTCAAGATTATGCCAGAGTCTGCCATTCGGGTAATTGGCGCCCGCTCGTTCGGTGTCTCGGGGTGAAAGGGGAACGAGTCACGCTAACCGGGCTTTTCTTCCCCCTTAGTTTGGCTCATACGAAGCATCCAAGCGGTTCCTCGCCGCATACGAGGGCCACAACGACCCGACCCAGCTCAGCACCGCGTCGAAGTTTGTGGCGGGCGGCTTGGGCGGCATGACGGCGCAGTTCTGCGTGTACCCAATCGACACGCTCAAGTTCCGGCTGCAGTGCGAGACGGTGCAGGGCGGGCCGCAGGGCAACGCGCTGCTCCTCCGCACGGCCAAGCAGATGTGGGCCGACGGTGGGCTGCGGGCGGCGTACCGCGGCCTCGGGCTGGGGCTGGTGGGCATGTTCCCCTACAGCGCCATCGATATTGGCACGTTCGAGGTGCTCAAGAAGTCGTACGCGCGCAGCGTGGCGCGGTACTACGGGACGCACGAGGACGACGTTCAACTGGGCAACGTGGCGACGGCAGTGCTGGGCGCGACGTCGGGCGCGCTGGGCGCTACCATCGTCTACCCGCTCAACGTGCTGCGCACGCGGCTGCAGACGCAGGGCACCGCGATGCACCCGCCGACGTACACGGGCATTGTGGACGTGGCGCTCAAGACGGTGCGCAACGAAGGAGTGCGCGGGCTGTACAAGGGCCTGACGCCCAACCTGCTCAAGGTAGCGCCCGCGCTGAGCATCACGTGGGTGTGCTACGAGAATATGAAGGGGTTGCTGGGGCTGAATTAGGGGGCCAAGTCGAGGAGGGGGAGGGAGAAAACAAACCAACAAACGAAAACGAGCCGGGACAGGAGGACGGAGTGGCTCCGATACCCGACATCTCTGGCCAAAGACGGTCCTCGCGATCTCGCAAATAATTCACGGAGCAGGACGACAGACACACCGAGAGAGAGCAAAAGAAAAAGAGACAGGGAGAGGGAGACCGAGGGTTGAGCATTATCGCCGGCGTCAGGGTAATTAGCAAGTGCTTGTTTGGTCCATTTGCATTTTCACAGTATTCGAGAAGCCTCATGGGCGCGGCGTTTGGGCGGCAAGGGAGATACCAGTTAGAGAGAGGAGGGGTGAGATGAAGAGGGAGAGATGGAATGGACTATGAGCAGGGAGAGAAGGGGGCGAGGGAGCAGGGGGGTCGGTTCAACAAAGGCTGGTGCGAGCATTGGAGCCTTGGATCGCATGGAGAGACAGGGGAGGAGGAGCTGCTTCAGGGAAGGGGGGGTGATGATGGCTGATAGACAGACGGGCGGTGACCACGGCTGGATGGCCGATTGCCAGTTGCTAGGTTTTTGAGAGATGGGAATTTCCGTTGCCGTTTCACTCACGCCAGTTCCCGACCTGTGACCCCCTTCATCGTTTTTTTTCTTTTCCCTCACCCTGTCTCCCCGTCATGGCATCAATTGACAACAAGGGATGACGCCAGCCCTGTCGTCGTCAGGCCTTGCGTGTCTTCTCCCTCGCCCAATGCACCCCATTCGTAAGCACAATCCATTGGGCTTCCCGAAACTCTGGTGCATGCATCCCACATGAACGAACCCGGCGGAAGGCACTAAAAGCCATTGAGGCAGGAAGAAGAAGCTGCGTCATCCGGCCTGGCAAGCATCTGCAGCTTCCCCGCTCTTGTCGACCACAGCGGCCTTGAGCAGCTTCCTATTTTGGCAAGGAGGTGATAACCTGGACCTCACTCACCCTCTCGTTGGAAAACTCTTTTTGCTGGGGGAATCAGTGGCTCGCGGTGACTCAATGTCTCTTGGGGGAGCGCGCTGGGCTAAAAGTTCCCCCAGTCACACCTATCGCCCGCCACCTTCCCATGGGCAGCGGCAGCGAATGCTGACGAGGCCACCGTGCAGACCCCAGGATTGCTGACGCGGGGGACGGGTTGGGTTACCCCTCACTCCTCACCGTTGCGTTGTGTGCGTGTGAACTTTGGCTTGAGTGTCGGAGGTTAGACGGTGTTGATGTTCGGATTCCCGAGGTCGGCCGTTCGCGATCCCGCACTCGCTCTCGTCTCGCTCTTGGCTGGGACGCTTTCCAGGTTCCCTGGTTTGTTCCCGTCGAACAACAACTTCCTCTTTCATTCGACTTTTCTCTCTCGTGCCAAGTGGGTTGTGCTGCTGCTGCTGCTGCTGCATGTTCAAGGACCGACTGCATCAGCGACGTCAACCTGCTACCCCTCTAGACCCTGAACCGCTGGTTTCCGCGTCCAACGCAAACTCAATTGGCGATCCTGGGTGCTGCCAGTGAAGTGAGACGTTGAAAGAAGCTTATTGCATTTGCCCCTCTGTTCTGTCTCACCGCGGCGTCGGCCTGGACCCCTAACCCCCGCTCCCCCTGAGCCGTCGTGTCTCTCTCTCCACCACGTCCGGCCCGTCGGGAGCCATGCCTTACTCAGATAACCTCTACTCGGCGCTGGACGATGACTCGGACATCGAGTCAATTGCCGAGTCCACGAACCAGCTTGAGCACCGCGGACTCGGTGTAACCCCTGGGACCGCGTGGTGGAACGCCGCCGTCGCTGGATCTGGGGATGGGGATGGGCCTGACGACAACGAATCGGCACACCCCGGGGACGCCGTCGACGTCGAGGATCCACATCTGCTCTCGCCTACCGACGGCTACTTTGGCACGGCGACGCGCACCTCGGCCGCCCCTGTCCGGCCCACGTCTTCCAACGTCCCCCATGTACCCAACGTCATGGTCGAGGACCCGTCGCTGCAACGGAGCGCCGCCGAGGGTAAGGCGCGAGAGGCAGAGCAAGAGCGCACTCGGGACGCCCAGACCCCCTCAGATGAGGACCCCGGCGAAGATGATGGCGCATCAGACCCTCCTCCGTCTCGTGTCGTGGCAAGCCCGTCCCAGGTCCATCCCCATCCTCCATCCACACACCAACCCATGACGCCTCCCCAGCAACGGAGCACCACCACCACCGCCTCTAGCTCGCCTTTCCCAGGGGCCGCGTCCTACACCCCGTCATCCCCCGCCCGCAGTCCCCCGGCTGCAACCCCGAGCTCATATACCACCTACTCGACTCGCCGGCCCGCATACCACGGCGACCGCTTCCCCTTCCTGCCGCGAGAGGCCCCGCCCGCGTATACCCCGTCGCCTACCACCACTGCTTCTCCCACCAGCCCGCGGGGATTTCCCGACATCTCGAGGACAACGTACAGCACCTTCCCACACACCGCTTACTCTTCAACGTCAGACGTGGCCGTCAATATGGGCCGCCCCGAAGAAACGCGCGCCCTGCTGGGCCACTACCAGCCGGAGAGCATGCGGGACCGCGGCTCGGGCGGTCATGGGGATGGGGCGCCGCCGCCGCCGACCTGGGGAGACCGGCTGCGACGCGCCCGCGGGCATGTCAACGCGGGCAACGCAAAGTTGGCCGTGATTGCTGTGCTGTTGCTGCTGGTGACGTCGGGGTTTGTGAGCAGCCTCGTCACCGGTACGAGGGGGCGGGTGAGTGTTACGCGTCTTTCGTCATGCCACTGTGAGGGCACACAAACCTCGCCTCACCAGTCAAGAGCCATATCATATATACCTGGCGTCTTCTTCATGTCACTACCTGGCTTCTTGTCTGCATCCACTGACTGACCACAGCAGCCCGGCCCTCACAAACCCATCCACCCACCTGTCGGCGACACACCTCTGCCTGAACCCGGCCAGCCCAACATGAGCTACCCCGAGATCGACGGCGACTTCACCTGGGCCGAGGCCCTCTACTGCAAGGACGCCCAGATCCACCGCAACACGCAGACCTACGCCTTCGACTTCGGCGACAGCAAGTCGCTCCGGATCGAGGAACGGACCACTCGAGACGACGACCACCGCGGCGGCGGCGAGGTCCACGTCCAGGGCGCCGTCGTTTTCCGCCGGGCCGGGCCCGACACCCCGAGCTCGGCCATCACCCTCGAGGTCACCGTCACCGACGAGCGCCTCACCCTCTACAGCTCCTGGGACGCCGACGCGGGCGCGCTCGAGATCATCGTGCCGCACCGCGTCGACTGGAGCGCCGACCGCCCGCGCGCCTGCGCCAACATCAAGCTGACCGTCTGGGTCCCCGCCGGCGGCGCGCTGAAGCGCCTCAGCGTCGAGGCGGTGCACCTCGACATCAAGCTGCTGGACAACCTGTCCCTGACCGTCGCCGACGGTTCCAAGCTCGACAGCACGGTCGGCACCATTACTGCCGCGTCGACCGGCACCACGCCCCGCGACGAGGCGCTCATCGACACGGGCGCGCCGCCCGCCTTCCGCTTTCACTCGCGCATCATCGACGTCCGCACCACCGCCGCCCCGATCCGCGGCGCCTGGCCCCTATACGACTACCTCGGGCTGCAGTCCACGGCAGGCAGCATCAAAGTCGCCGTCAAGCCCGAGCCCGCCGACAAGGAGCTGCCCAAGCCCGCGACGCTGTACGTCAAGTCACTGTCCGGCGATGTCGACGTGCGCGAGCCCATCCACGCAGCGGAGGCCGCCTTCCGCATCGCCCACGCCAACAAAGGCGCCGCCGCGGCACCGGCGATGTTACTCCCCCCAACTGAACCGCCGGTCACAACCGCCGAGGAAATTCTCCCGCCGCGCGACTACCGCGTCGACGTGCACACCACCAGCGGCGACATCACGGGCGCGCTCGCCTTCTCCTCCGCCGCGGGCTTCAAATCCACCTCGGGCACCGTCTCCCTAGACCTTCTCCCCGTCCTCCCCATCGCGCTGGCCGAACCCGACCCCCGACCCGTGGAACTAACCACCACCAGCACCAGCGGCGCGACCGACGCCACGGTCCTTTCCCCCTTGTGGATCTCCACCGACGAGGCGACCTACCTCCCTTCCTCCCAAGAGGAGGAAGGGGAAATCCCCCTGCGCTGCCTGCACACGACGCACAGCACCACGTCGGCGGGCGTGCGGGTGCGGCTGCCGGCGAGCTGGGAGGGGGACGTGAGCCTGGCGTCGCTGACGGGGCTGCTGCAGGTGGGCGGGGACGGGGTGAGGCTAATCAAGGCGGGGAGCGAGTGGCCGGGCATTAATAAGAGTCTTGTGGCGAGGAAGGGGGAGAAGGGTGTGGGTGGACGGACGGTAGGGAAGAGCACGAGTGGGGATGTGGATGTTTGGGTTGGGAGGAAGTGAAATGGGAGAGGGATTTGGGGGGGGGGAAGGGGAAAGATTCTAAAGTCTAAACAGAGGGAGCGGGGGCCTTGGAGGAACAGGGGAATTTGGTTAGGTGGTGGAGGTGGTTTGGTAGCAACTGCGGGGGGCGGTGATGGAAATCTGGAAGGAAATGTCTTAAGAAACTGGTTTTTCTTTTGGGACTTGTTTTGCTGCTTTATTGCATGCTTGGTTGCTTGGCTCTGGCACTTGGGTCGATGCTGTTCTGAGGTACACTCTCCCTAAGTAGTAGACGGATTCCAGTTGGAATGACGCAGACTGCTGCTGTCTCATGCTTTGGTTTGGTCTTGTTGATGACGAATTGGTGACAGGCCTGCTGACAAACAACACAGGTTATTGCATTGGTATTTTCTTCCGCCTAAATGTTGGGTTGTTGGTGTTGGCCCCTGGATTGCAGCGCACCCCTGTCTGGGGATGCCCTCGCCGTCCTGCTGTGCGAGCGAACCCGTCACGGCACCTTCACCGACCACCACACCAAGCCCGTAAGCCAACCCTCCCCAGGGGGACACAAACATGATGGTGGACGGGGACCGGGCGGTGCAAGAGGCGCTCAGGGGCAAGGAGGGCGGCGGCGGCGGCGTGTACATGATGATGCCCGTGGCGCCCTGGTTCTTCAACAACCTGCCCGGGTTCAACAAGAACTGGCTGTGGCGCGGGGACGAGCTGTGGGACGTGCGGTGGGCGCAGGTGATAGAGGTGCAACCCGACTTTGTGCAGATCCTGACGTGGAACGACTACGGCGAGTCGCACTACATCGGGCCGGTCATCGAGAAGGAGCTCGGGCTGTTCGAGTCGGCCAGGGCGCCCGTGAACTACGTCAAGGGCATCAGCCACGACGGGTGGCGCAAGTTTCTGCCCTTTTATATCCAGTTGTACAAGACCGGGCAGGTGCCGGCGCAAATCGAGGAAGGCGTGGCAGCATACTATCGGACGGCGCCGGCGCTGGTGTGCCCGTCGGGCGGGACGTCGGGGAACGACGAGGGCCACGGCGAGGTCGAGGTGCCGCCGGAGCAGCTGATGGAGGACAGCGTGTTCTACTCGGCACTGCTGAGCTCGGACGAGGGGGTCACGGTCACGGTCTCGATCGGGGGCAAGGAGCTGACGGGAGGGTTCAACAGGGTGCCAGCTGCCGGAGCCGGCACGCCCGGGGTGTACATGGGGAGCGTGCCGTTTGGGGGGAACACTGG
>MU855376.1:0-76235 GCA_033296695.1 Staphylotrichum tortipilum | reverse complement strand
TTGATCTCCACTCACCAACGCTCGTCTCAAACAGGTCCATTGACTCGATGGTCGCCTCGAGCGTCCAGTTGGGCGACGGATACCCCGAGGGGTCCCCGCCTGCCGCCTCAACGGCCTTGACATACGCCGGCGGCAGGGCATGGATGTGGGTATCGATGCGCTGGGCAGCCAGGGCCGAGGTGAAGGTGGCGGCCACGGCCAGGTACCGGCACAGGGCCGTCATGGCGCGGTGCATGAGCGCGTGGACGAGGTAGGGGGGCGGGGCGTCGTCGAGCGAGAAGGTGCAGCGGGTGGCGAGCGGGACGAGGACTGCGCGAGCGGGACCGAGACGGGGGACGACGTGCTGAGCCACGAAGCGGAGCGCCTGTGTCCCGAGGGATGTCATGATGGTGGTCTAAGAATCCGGGGCCGGGCGGGTATGATCAAGGCCTCTGCGGGCGCCGATACCCGTTGGAAATAGGCCAGTTGGGGTCGCTGTCGGAACGGTCCCGCGTCGGCATCCCGCCTCTCGTTACGCGCCGCGCCGATTCCCCGTGGGGAGAGTTGGAGATGGCGGGGTTGTACCGCGGGCATGGGTCCCTCCCCCACACATCCCCGCGTTCTATGTGAATGCCGGGTCTGTCAAAGCTGTCCGTTCCCTCCTTGCTGGCCAATTGTGTCGAGGGCTTCGTACAAGTCCGTACAAGAGCTCACCTCGGTGAAGCAGCACTTACACCAACTGGCCCCACTTATTCCCGCTGACCGTGTAAGTGGGCGGTGGCAGCGACACAACACCACACAGATGACCCGCTTGGTGGGACTGGATAACTGGTGATGACTTCAATTGATTGCATGTGAATCAAAGGATTATAGGCATGTCCGAGGCAGCCGGCTCTCAACACATGGGGGTGATCCCGGCCGAGGTCGTTACCCTGCGGCTGCCCCCGACGGCCGCGGACCGAGCCCGGACACTCTCTCCAGTGCCACTCGGCCAGTTGAGGTAGCTGAGAACTGCGTGTAAACAAAGCCACAAATTCGGCAGTTATCCCGTCCCCGTCCACTTCCCCGCATTCAACGCCGCCGCCAGCTCGCGGAGCCACGGGCCGTTCGGGATCATCCCGACGCCCCCCTTTACGCGCACCTCCGTCTATATGTATTACTCGTCTGTCCAGATCTAGATACAGTTGGTGTTGGCAGCATGTTCTAAACTCCCTCGGACTTAGCTGACAGTCCGTCTTGACACTTCCCCCCGCATTACACAACTTACACACCCAGCCCAGCCCAGCCAAGCTTCACCAAACCCACCCGCCAACCCACCCCGACCACACCCACCATGTCCCCCCGCGAAGGCCTAACCGCCGACGTGCTCTTCCGCCTGCTCCGGCGCACGGCACTCAACCCCTGGCTGGCCATCCCCCTCTCCGCCCTGCTCTCCCGCTCCCCATCCCCCCCCTCCCCAACCCTCTCCGCAGCGCTCTGGACCTGTGCCCTCACTGGCCTCGCCCTCTCCCTCAACGACTGGCTAAACCACTGGGCTGCCAATAACTGGACCTCCACCCGCACGGGGGAGTGGTCCGACTGGTCGCGCGAGGTGGTTCTGATTACCGGCGCGAGCGGCGGGATTGGGGCCAGCATCGCGCAGCAGCTTCTTAAGCAGGAGCCGCGCGCGAGGATTGTGGTGGTGGATTACACGCCCATGGCGTGGACGCCTCCTGCGGGCGCGAGGGTGGTGTATTACCAGTGTGATTTGAGCGACTCCGCGGCGGTGAGGGGGCTGTGTGAGCAGGTGAGGGGGGAGGTCGGGCATCCGACCGTGTTGGTGAATAATGCCGGGTTGTGTCGCGGGGCGAGTGTCATGGAGGGGAGTTATGGGGATGTGGAGTTGACGGTGAGGACGAATTTGGTGGCGCCGTTTTTGCTGGTCAAAGAGGTCCTGCCCGAGATGGTGGAGCAGAATCACGGGCATATCATGAATGTCAGCTCTATGAGCTCGTTGGTGCCGCCTGCGAAGGTGGCGGATTATGCGGCAACCAAGGCGGGGATCACCGCGCTGCATGAGGTGAATAATAAACAAACCCCTGAGTCCCCCCCCCCTTTCCTTCCCCCTTTCGACAGAATGGGGCTGACGCTTTTGTTTCCTGCTGTCAGGCCCTCCAGCTTGAGCTGAAGCACCTCCACGGCGCGCCCAACGTGCGCCTCTCGCTCGGCATCTTCAGCTTCATCAAGACGCCGCTCTTCAAGGGCGAGACGCGGCAGTCGGCCTTTTTGGCGCCGTTACTACACGTCGACTCGGTCGGCAAGGCCCTGGCCGACATCCTGTGCAGCGGCTACGGCAAGACCATCTACATGCCGGGGGCGATGCGATACGTGGCCATGCTGGTGAGTTGCATTCTTCTCTGCTTTCTCAGGGGTTGTCTGGGCAGGTACGGTGTTTCAAGATGCTGACTGGGGAATGGGAATTGTAGAGAGGAGCGCCCGAGTGGGTGATGAGGGCGGTGAGGGAAAGCACCCAGTCCCTGCGGGTGGATTTCAAGGGAAGGCAGAAGGTGGACGAAAAAACGGGAAGGCTGAGGCGATAGTCGCCATCCGCTTTGCAGAGTAGTTATGTTTGGTCTGATGGGCATCCTCGTGCCATGTACGGGTAGATAGGCAGCAGGTCAGTCCCTCGGTGTTTGGAGAGAGCAAACTTTACGGTCCTCAACATCGTCCCCCCCCGCAGCTTGGGGTACAAGTATCAGACAACTCTTAACCCCTGTCCCCTGGACAACCACCGATTCCTCTCCCCTGAGCTTCTTGAACATTGCCACTTGGCTCTTCGGTTTTCAGTTTACACGATTGGCGCCGGCGATTGGTTACACATGATCCTTGCTTGCGAGTGGGATTCTTTGATTGAACCCAAGTGATCTGGGTCCGATTTCAACCCTCCCCTTCTGTCCATCACCTCTCTTGCCTTGACTGCAAACAATTCAGCCAGCAGCTTCCCTCATCTAGTCACAAGCAGAATACTCTTCGAAAAGGTGCCTCATTTGCCTCCAATATGAAAGACTCAATGCCTATCTACGGCTCTACGGGCACTGTTGAACCCGTTTCCCCGGGTATCGTAATCAAGAAGCCTCACCAGCTCAGCGACGAATCTCTCAACGAGCGGTTCGCAAACAACTTTTCCGTCGAACGCCAAATCCTCGAGCGGCTAGGCCAGCACCCCCGAAATGTCCGGTAGCCCCCCCTCCCCCTCCCCCGCGGGCGTGCTCGTCCCTAAAATTCCCATTTCCCGCTTCCCGCCCCTCTTCGTTCTCACACACACCCCAGGTACTTAGGCTGCCAAGGCGCCGACAGCCTCCTCCTCGGCGAAGCCAGCCACGGCAACCTCCAGGCCTACCTGGACGCGCACCACGCCTCCACACCGCTGCCCCAGCGCCTGGCCTGGTGCCGCCAACTCGCCGAGGCCCTGGTCTTCATCCACAGCTGCGGCGTGCTCCACTCCGACCTGTGGCCGGGGGACATCCTCGTCCACTCAACAACCTCCCCTCCTCACTCGGGGGAGGAGGAGGAGGAAGATGATAAGAAGGAGGAGGAAGATGATAAGGAGGAGGAGGAAAAGGAGGGAGAGGGCGTGCTACACCTGCTCCTCGCCGACTTTGGCGGCTCCGTGTGCGAGCCCCTCGGGCTGGACGGCCAGTTGCTGCCCGACGGGCCCTTCTACAGCCCCGTGTTCAACTGGCAGTCGAGCGTGGGGCTGGACCTGTTCGAGATGGGTCCGTCTTCTACGCGATCCACACGGGGCGGTGGCCGTACAAGGCCACTCCGGGGCGGTTCGGCAAGGTGGACGACCGGCTGGAGTGGGAGGACAAGGTGGTGTATCCCAACTTCCGGCAGGGCAAGTTTCCCGAGGATGCGGAGGGCCTGCCGGCCGGGGAGGTGATTTTGGGGTGCTGGAGGCGGGAGTTTGCCACGGCGGAAGAGGCGCTCGAGGCGCTAGATAGGTATCTCAAATCACGGGGGCCGACGAGGACGGAAATTCCAGACGCCGTGGAGGAGGATGCGTCTGGAAAGGGTGGTGTTCCTCGAGGCCGGAACGTGCAACGCCAAGATGTTCGAGCTGTGCAGTTGATCACAGATGCGGAGAACGGGACATACCCGCGATGGGCACTAGCGAGCGGAACTCGTCCACCGGGACCGCCTCCCATTGGTGCCGAGGCCTTCGGGAGAATCCCGACGCCAGTCCCCCAGGTGACCTGTCCACGATCCCAGATCCCCTCGCGGGGAAAGGCATGAGCCTGATGGCGTATGTAATCAAACCGTTGGTATGGGGTTCTCATGATATATATCATGATGTTTCCGGGGACCTGGATTGGGCATCTTCAGCATCTACGGACACGGCGATTTGATCCTAACGTGTCTTATAAGAGCCCCTGACACCATCGCAACACCAACACAATGGCCCCGACTTCCGACAAGGCTGTGACCTACAGCCGGTTTGCCTGCATAGGCTCGGGCTTTTCCGCCATCGCCCTCGGCGCCACCCTGAAGAGATGGTACAACCTCGACGATATCGCCTTCTTTGAGCGGCACAGCGACCTCGGCGGAACATGGTTCATCAGCCAGTATCCGGGTATGCCCGCCCCGTGCTCTGTCCAAGAGTCTCCCGGTCCCTACTAACGCTGTGACTCTCCCACTAAGGATGCGCCTGCGACGTGCCCAGCGCGCTGTACAGCTTTTCCTTCGAGCCCAACTCGGCTTGGAGCCGGGTGCTGCCGTCCTACAAGGAGTTGTGGGCCTACCTCAACAACGTGGCCATCAAGTACGACCTCAAGAAGCGCATGACGTTCGGCGCCAACGTCGACCGGTGCGAGTGGCGCGAGGAGGCCGCGCGCTGGCGGCTGACCATCCGCGACGTCACGACCGGGGCCATCCGGACGCACGAGTGCCAGTTCCTTTTTTGCGGGACCGGCCAGCTCGTCCAGGCGCGTGAGCTCGACGTGCCCGGGTCCGACTCCTTCAAGGGGCGCATGTTCCACACCTCGCGCTGGCCGTCCGACGTGGACCTCAAGGACAAGAGAGTGGTCGTCTTCGGCAACGGCTGCACGGCCGCGCAGGTGGTGCCATCCATCGTGCGCCAGACCAAGAGCCTCACGCAGTTCATGCGCTCCAAGCACTACATCTTGCCGCCCATCGACGGCAAGATCCCCGGGTGGGCGCACGCCTTGATGCGGTGGCTGCCGGGGCTGATGGGCATACAGAGGCTGCTGGTGTTCCTGGCGGCCGAGTCGAACCTGCAGGCGTTCCCGCTGACCGAGGCGGCGCGCCGCTTCCGCGCGAAGCAGCGCGTCAAGGCGGTGCGGTACATGCGCGAGGCCGCCCCGGCCAAGTACCACGACCTGCTGATCCCGGAGTTCGAAGTCGGCTGCAAGCGGCGCATTTTTGACTCGGGCTACCTCGACTCGCTCCATGAGGAGAACCTGGTCCTGACGGACGAGAAGCCGCTCGAGATTGTGCCCGAGGGCGTGCGCACGGCCAAGGGGGTGGTCAAGGCCGACGTCATCGTGCTGGCCAACGGCTTCGTCACCAACTCGTTCCTGATAGGCATCGACGTTCGGGGCAAGGACGGCCAGAGTCTCGAGGAGCACTGGCAGTCGTTCGGGGGCCCCGAGGCGTACAACTGCTCGACGGTGAACGGGTTCCCCAACATGTTCATGCTGCTCGGGCCCAACGCGGCGACGGGCCACACGTCAGCCGTCATGGCGGCCGAGAACTCGGTCAACTACGCGCTGCGGGTCATCAAGCCGGTGCTGGACGGCCGGGCCAGCATCGCCGACATCCGGCTGGAGGCCGAGAAGGGGTACAGCGATTGGCTGCAGGATGCGCTGCGAGATACCGTGTGGAACTCGGGGTGCCAGAGCTGGTACGTGAGGGCCAAGGACGGCGAAGTCAAGGGCCATGGCAAGGGCGGCGGCAAGGCCAAGACGTGGAACGCCATGAGCTATCCCTGGTCGCAGGGGCATTACTGGTACCGCAGCTTGTTTCCCGTCTGGTCGGACTGGGAGTTCAGGGTAAGTTGGAAGGGGTGTGAAAACGAGTGACCGTTCATTTGCTCACACATGATTCGCGTCTAGGGCCGGGCCGAGAAGAAGCGAAGCTCGACAGGGAAGGTCTTGCTGCTGCTGGCGACGGTGGCGCTTGCGGCTGCGGTGGCTGGGCAGTATTGGGGGTTGAACCTGGGGCTGAACTTGGACCTGAACTCGAAGCTGGACATGGACGGTGTGCGAGCGTTGGTGTCGTCTCGAATCTCGGTGGTGACGAGCAAGTGGCTATCGTAACCGTCCTGTGGCTGGGTTTGGGAGTGCGAATGCATGCGCTCTGCCACTCCCGAGAAGGGGATTACTCAGAAAAATCGAGAACCGATCATATGTGTATACAGGAAATGCGGTAGGATAATCATCATTATCATCATCATCATCATCATCCAGTGCTGGTCCGTGGTGTGGATGGGTTGGGAGAGCGAGCATGTTTTGTGGAGCATTGCAAATGCCCGGTTCCTGAGTCGCCATGCTATTTTTGATTTTTGATGTGGGGCAAGTACAGTGCCCATACAGTCTCAAAACGAATCAAGGCACGGAGGACTCGATTCATGCACTCGCCTGCACCAACCAACCGCCCACGATCGAAACCACCAACCATCAGACTCTCGATCTCGTGCAGAGACGAGATGTGATATGCTGCGAGATGCAGATGTCACCATCGTCGACACCGTCTGTGGACGCCGCAATTCATCCCCGACCCGCGGCCCATCCCACCCCAGAAGCAATGGCACACAACAGGCTAATGTTGACGACGCCGTCGGTGCGGGATTTTCACTAGTTGTTGACGCTGTGTCGCCAACCCCTCCGACCCCTCGAATTTACTATCGACTGGCCGAATTCTGGTGGTTGTGCGGCGTCTGGACCTGCACCGGCCGCCGTCGAGGACCCGCTCGTGCATCCCCCTCCCTGAGACCCCTCCTCGATCGGGTGGAATCGTGGAATCGTGGCCGTTAGCCATCTCCAAGCGGGGAAGCACACTTCCCGAGTTCCGCTTTGGTCGTCTCGCTGACCGCAACTTGCGGTTTGAAACTGGGAGACCAAACCGGCAGGTCGCAAGTGCCTTTCCCCTGGGGATGGTGCTGACTGCGCAGTGGCGACGGCCAGGGCGACGTCTGCAGGATTCCCTTTCCCGCCCGGTTCAAAACAGGGACGAAGCCGAGGGCTGGGCGGCCTCTGGACCCAACCCGGGTGGTTGTCGTCGTCGACCCCACAACCCGCCCCGCGATGTCGAGGTGAATGCCACGCAATAACCAACTAGCGTGGCCATGGCAGGCTGGCCCACCACACGCGGGCAGGCCCTGAGGTTTCGGCGGCGATCCGAGATCCTTGAACCCTAAGGGATGGAGGAGTGAGTGGAGGGATGGAATCTGCGGTCCGTTCTTCGTAGGGCGCACCCACCCACCCACACTCAGGGCATTCCGTCTTCGAGCATCAAAGACCCGATGATGCCACGTGAACTGGACGAGCCCATGAAATGACCTCTTCGAGGCCCCCATCGCCGCCGCGACCAAGGATACATTTGTCAATAGCAATTAGATGCCAAATGCACTCTGATAGCTCGTGCTTGCATGCTGCAGACCCCACTTCGAGGGTCCCTGGACCCGTCACGGTCTGTTGTGGGGGGTTTTGTGTGTGCGTGTGCGCTGGGCCACTGAGCGGGTGGTGGGTGGCCGTGGAAATGGGAGAAAAAATCGAGCAAAACCCTCGAATCCCCACAGTGATTGCAGAACTACTGCATGCCCCTCCTGCATTCAAAAGGAGCTCTGGCCCAAGCTGCTTCCCACCCTCTCCATCTTTTCGCTCGCTCTCACCGGTTTCCCACCGACAACCTGCTTCACCTCCCTCACCTCACCCAAGCAAATCCCCCCAATCGGCCAAGCTGCACCACTGCTGTACGCCCTCCATTTAAGGTTCGTAAGTGCCGCACTGAGTCACCGGGATTTCCTTGTGCTCGCTCCCTCGTGCCACGCCACTCGGCGCGCATCCCGGATCCCAGAAAGGCGGAAATCGTGGCGGAGTGGCGTCGCGTGCACATTCTCCTGTTCCTGGACGCCGGCCCTCGAGATGGGACGGACGGACACACAATTCTTGGACTCCTTTATAACTCTTTCTCCTTCACAATGCTGACGTCGCGCCCACCTGGACAGCCAAATCACCACACCACCATCATCACCCTACCCCCCTATCCGACTGCCTTTGGTCGACTCAAAGGCAACCCCTCGACTACGGCTTTCTCGGCCGTGACCCTTGTCTCAGACGAAGATTTCAGCCTCCGAAAAACCTTCCATATCATCAACTCCCTCCCGCCACCTGCTGAGCTCGCCTAAGGAACTCGACTTTTCCTTGTTCGACTCCTCCCTTTACCAGAACCCCGAGTTCGAATCCCACAACCAGCTGCCGCATAGGACGAGTTGTGCGGTTCTTCCTCTGGCCGAGGAAGAGTCGACGGAGTCTCGTCAGACCGTTCAGGGATCAGTCTGCTTCCGCCACCGACCTCCCTAAAATTCGCTTGAGCACCCCAAGTGCTTCGGAACTCCAACTCACCAACGCTTGTCGTTCATCCTCTTGACGACAAGGCCAACCCCTCCGTGTGCTCTCAGCGCACCACAACCGACGACGCTCTCCCCGTTTCCGCTCCGTCCACGCGCCCTTCTCCATCAACCAACTCCCCTCGCCAAATCGTGGGATATGGTGATGCCAACGCTTGTCACGGATCGATTCACTACACTTGATTATACGGACTATACGAATAATCATGTGTTTATGAAGAGCTGCACCAATGGCGTCTTCGACTACAACAATAAAAACGACAATCACATCGACATCAACCATGGCCGTCGCGACCATCAGGATCATGACGGAGGACTCAGGGCCAGCTGGGCCAAGGAGCTGATCGGCCACGCTCTCCGCGAGCGCGTCGAGAACATTGACCATGACTATTGTGAGGCCGGCGAGGAGGACACCTTCTTCGTCGCTGACCTCGGCGAAGTCTACCGCCAGCACCTCCGCTGGAAGCTGAATTTGCCGCGCGTCAAGCCGTTCTATGGTAAGGCTTGATCATCCTTCGCCGGCATTCTCCAGCTCCTGCCGAGCTGCTGCTGACCTCGCCCTTCAACAGCCGTCAAGTGCAACCCGGACACCAAGCTCCTGCAGATGCTGTCCGCCCTCGGCACCGGCTTCGACTGCGCCTCCAAGAACGAGGTAGAGCAGGTCCTGAACCTGGGCGTCGAGCCCTCGCGCATCATTTACGCCCAGCCCTGCAAGACCAACTCGTATGTCCGCTACGTGGCCAGCCAGGGTGTGCGCCAGATGACGTTTGACAACGCCGACGAGCTCCGCAAGATTGCCCGCCTGTATCCCGAGGCCGAGCTCTTCCTGCGCATCCTGACCGACGACTCGTCCTCGCTGTGCCGCCTGAGCCTGAAGTTTGGCGCTTCGCTCGATTCGACCGATAGCCTCCTGGCCCTGGCGCGCGACCTGGGCCTCAACGTGGTGGGCGTCAGCTTCCATGTCGGCTCCGGTGCCTCGGACCCCCGTGCCTTCCTCAAGGCCGTCCAGGACGCCCGCGTGGTGTTCCACCAGGCCGCCGCGCACGGATTCGCCCTCAAGACCCTGGACGTCGGCGGTGGCTTCTGCAGCGACAACACGTTCGAGCAGATGGCTGGCGTGCTCCGCGCCGCCCTTGACGACTACTTCCCGGCGCACTCGGGCATCAACCTGATCGCTGAACCCGGCCGCTACTACGCCTCGTCGGCCTTCACCCTGGCTTGCAACGTCATTGCTCGCCGCACCATGGAAGACGAGTTGGCCTCGAGCTACATGGTGTACGTCAACGACGGCCTGTACGGCAACTTCAGCAGCATCATGTTCGACCACCAGCACCCGGTCGCCAAAATCCTGCGCTCCGGCGGCCGCACCCTGTACGACACCCCGGCGGCCGAGTCGACGGACGACGGCATCGAGTACAGCATCTGGGGCCCGACCTGCGATGGCATCGACCGCATCACGGAAAGCATCCGCTTCCCGCAGCTGCTGGACGTGGGCGACTGGCTGTACTTTGAGGACATGGGGGCCTACACCAAGTGCTCGGCCACGACGTTCAACGGGTTCCCCAACACTCATGACGTCATCTATGTGTGCAGCGAGCCTGGCGCAGAGGCCCTGCTGGACCTGCATTGAGTGGGGGTGGGACCAGGAGGTTTTTCTTTGGTGCGCCAACAACACGACCCCTGGCTCGGACAAGGGTCTGACTTCACTTCGTTCTGCTGTGCTGCGTTGAACATAAAATGGTGATTTGGGATGGCCGGGCGAGTAGCCGGATGTGCCCCTCGGAGGATGGACGTATGCCAGGTTTAATAGAAATGCTTTGCGCCATGAGATGTTCCTTGGATGCTGTGTGATGTCCCCCAATGTTGCCAGCCTCGTGAGGCGCCACCCCGGACAGGCGCATGGCTTGGTGGGGGTCCAGAGTTGGGGGTTTGGGCGGGCTGTTGACATGCAAGGCTGCCCATGGGGAAGCTCCCCCCAACCCTGGCACTCACTCTATCGGGAGACTGGCAGCGCATCAAGAGGGACTGTGAGAGTCTCGAACCTGCTGCAAGAACACAAGTTTGGGCAGCTGTCGCTGCAAGCAAAAGGAGAAGCATCTTGAATGATCATGTGCCATCTCCTAGCTTGCGAATGCGCCGAGCTGCCTGGCCAGTCGTGTGCTGCCATTTCGACGCCTCATGGGGACTGCGACGGGGCCCCCTCCCTTCCCTTTCCGGCACCGAGAATGCATACCACCCTGGCTGGCGCTTTCTAGACTGTTCTGGGGGGTATGGTTGGGGTTTCCTCTGTTGTTGGGGATGGGAGGGGATGGGCTTAATAAACAGTGCGGGAGGTTCTTCTGTTCTTCCTCGTGCTGGGTTTCCTCTTCTGTTCTGTTTCTGTTTTGTCCGCCTCACACACTGCAGGTGGTCTGGGCAGACGGAAAGCTGGCTGCTGATCATCCATCCAGCGGTTCTGTACGACCAAACGGCTGTGGGCAAGGACTGGAACACAGTGCTACACGACACACGATACCACTCACACGCACAGCACGTACGCAGCACATACGCCTACATAATCCTCGTGCGCCCCTCCCTCTCCTCCCCGGCCGGCAATCTTCCTTTCAGGTGGAAAAAAAGGTGGTCTCGGAGCCCGATTTGTCTGTCAATCGGGCTGTTTTCTACCCCTCTCTCCTGCCTTCCGCGTCTCTTCTGTTCCTTTCCTGCCCCAAACAGACCAGCTGAGGATCAAATACACTCCTTTGATTTGGGCGTTGGGGTTTGAAGAAGGGCGTTTGTTTGACTTTCTGTCTGTGAACTGGCCTTCAACCATATCTCCCACCACGTGCTCTGGTCCATACTGCCTGACATAATTCCTCGCGCCACGGAACCGGAAGGAAGTGGAGGAATGCCAACGGCTCGGAGCTACGCCAACAAAGCACCACCTCGACGACACGCATACCTCGACCAAACAAAGCAACCCACCACCCATCCAACCACACAACACAACACCGCACCGTCACCACCACTACCTACATAGGAGAGGATCAGCATGGTCCGCGGCATCGTCCTCCTCTCGGGGTCGTCCCACCCGACGTTTGTCGAGTCGGTCGCGGCCATCCTCGGCGTCGAGCCCTCGGCGCGGGTGCTGGCCAAGTTCTCGAGCGGCGAGACGCGGTGCGAGATCCAGGCGTCGGTGCGGGGGAAGGACGTGTATATTTTTCAGAGTTTTGGGGTGGGGGATGAGGGGAAGGAGGGAGAGGACGGGAGGGATGGGGATACGGAGACGGGAGTGGGAAGGAGACAGCGAAACACGGTCAACGACTACTTCATCGAGCTCTGCATCATGATCTCGGCGTGCAAGATGGGCGGCGCGAGGCGGGTGACGGCGGTGATGCCGCTGTTTCCGTACTCGCGGCAACCAGACCTGCCGTTTTCGAGGGTCGGCGCGCCGTTGCAGCAGCAGCAGCGGAACCATCATCAACACCAAAAGTCGGACATGGGTGATCGGGACGGGGCCAACGGAGGCAAGGATTACACCTTCGACAGCGCCCCCACCACACCAGGCGCGCACACCCCCAAGACAACCGGCCTCGGCGGCGCGGGCGTGGACGTCGTTGAGATGATGCGGACGGTGGTGCTGGGACGGGAGACGCCGCCTCCCAAGGCCGTCCTCAACAATAACCTGGGGCCGTCCAAGCAGCAACGACAACAACAGCAACAACAACCCGGCAGCTACACGACGCACGACTACGAGAACCCGTCGGTGATGATGGCGCTGGAGGCAAACTCGGGCCACAAGCAGTTCATGGCGCACGCGGGGTCGCTGGTGGCCGATCTGTTGACGTGTGCCGGCGCGGACAGGGTGTTGACGTGCGATCTGCATGAGAGCGCGTATCAGGGGTTTTTTGACATACCAGGTGCGTTGTCGTCGTCGTCGTTGAAGCTTACCTAGACGGGGGATTAGTCGTCGCTGACGCGGATGGCAGTGGACAACCTGTATGCGCGCCCCCTCCTGCAGCGCTACATCCAGCAAAACATCCCCAACTACCGCGACGCGGTGATCGTCAGCCCCGACGCAGGCGGCGCCAAACGCGCCACAGCCATCGCGGACAGCCTTGGGCTGGCGTTTGCCCTCATCCACAAGGGTCCGTCCCGTCCCCCCCTTTTCCCTATCTAACAACTGACCGCCCCTCCTTAGAACGCCGCCCCCCCAAACTCACACCCCACCCCAAATCAACCATGACCCTCGTCGGCGCCGTCTCGGGGCGCGTCTGCATCCTCATCGACGACCTCGTCGACACGGGCAGCACGATTGTGCGTGCGGCGCGGCTGCTGAAGCGCGAGGGCGCGGCGCGCGTGGTGGCGCTGCTCACGCACGGGGTGTTTAGCGGGGACGCAGCGGCGCGGGTGTTTGCGTCATCGTCGTCGGGGGTTGATCGTGTTGTGGTGACGAATACCGTGCCCCAGGGCAGGAATTTGGGGGCGGCGTGTGGGATGGGGGGGGAAATGGAGGTGCTGGATGTTAGTGCCGTGTTTGCGGAGGCGGCCAGGAGGGTGCATCATGGGGAGAGCGTGAGTGGGTTGTTTCAGTATGATTGAGGGAGTTGGGGTTGGGTTGCGGCTATGCGGGCGGCGTGGGTTGTTGTTGTTATTATTGTTGTTTTTGTCGTCTTGTTTTCAGTGAGACTGATTTGGGTTGGGGTTGGGCTGCGGCTATGCTAGGGGGCATAGCTTGTTGTTGTTTTTTTGTTGTCTTGTTTCCGGACTTGTGGGGTGCTGTTTGGTGTCATCGCATCTTCAGTGGCTAGGGAAAGAGGCAGGGAGGGAGTCGGGTCAGGCGGCCATGATCATGATACCCCCCATCGTGTCGAGAAAACGGAGCTTCGCGGCCAGAATGCCTGTTCCAGCCCTCGACTGGCTGGTCGGTCTGCCAATGACAAACACAAACCTCTAGGTTCGTTTTGAGGAGGAGGCGAGTACGAAGTCAATCCGTATTCTGCAAGATGGGTCGTCGCGAGAGGACACCGCGCCAAGGCGGCGCTCGGAAACAATGGATCCAGCTGCCGGCACCGCTCGCCCCCCTTCTGACCGAAACAGAGCGAGATGGGCGAGATCGTTTCTGCAACGGGAGATCGCGTCAACAAGAGTGTGAACACCCTGCCCTTCCCCGCCGTGGAACCAAACCAGGCCAGACCAGATCGACCAACCCCGCCGTCTGCGCTTGTCCATCTTGTCACACATCACGCTCTCTCTTTGTGCTGAGGGAGAATGGATGGACCGGGGGTTGAATGACCCCCAACGCGTCGCCGACGCGTGCCTGCCCCCTGCCCACCGTCCCAAACGCGCCATCGATTGGCTGGAGCGGCGCGGGACGACCCTGTGGAACCCTGCCGCGCGCAGGCGCCAGCCACTCAGCGGGCGCTGCGCTTGTTGGGTGCAGGTGTGTGGTTGGCTGGGCTTGGGATGGGCCTGGGGGAAAACAAAAACAAACAACGCCCCTCTTTTTGGCTGTCCTGTCTCTTTGGTTGGGTTGGGTCTCCCCTTTTGGGTGTTGAGCCAAATCGGGAGGGCCGAAGAGAAGGGGGCCCAACACATATATAAGGGGTCATCATGGATGAGACAGACATGAGAGAGGGAAATACATAATAAACAGACAGCTTCGCGCATCCATCGCGGAGAGCGCGCATCGTGTGGAAGGGCGGCATGTATAACTGGGGATGATCCCCCGTCGTTGTTTACGGCGGCTAGAAATGCGTTCGCTCGCGGCGGCGGCGACTGGGATGGCATGTTTTTCTCTCTTGGTCTTGGACGAGTCGCCCTGCCCTGGTGGCGGGCAGGTGTCCATGTCGCGGGTGGTTGATGCCCCACCGTGCGGGGACTGGGCTGGTGTCGAGGGGCTGGGTGGTGGATGGAGGAGAGGTGGTCGTGTGGTGGGAGCGGTGTCGCTTTTGGGTGGGTTTGGATGGCAGGGAGTTTGTTTGGCGTCTTGGTGGGCTGCCTTCTGTCCTTGATGCTGTGGGAGAGGGTCAGACACGGCCAAGAGAGCTGCTCTGGATGCAAAGACTCTGTCTTCAATTGTTGACATGATTCAAAATTATTCAACAGCAACACTGCAAAACATCAAGGGACCAGCTGCTTGCGGCTAGCTGCCTGGTCCTGCGAACGCAGGGAAGCACACCTGCACGGGTTTGTGATTTGATGTTTTGATGGCCCGTGCCATTTCCAGGATGGATGGCTGAGAAAGGCGATGCCATTTGATGAGCTGCTGAAGCGTGACTTGCGTGCCGCGTCCGCCGTTGGAAATGTGGAATGCACGAAAGGTAACAGTAAATGACTGTGAGGAATGCCAAGAATGCTAATTATGGCAGAGAAAACATGATTAATACGATGAATACCCATAAAAACTGTCTAATACCTGAAACATAACACGAATACAACACGCCCGTCGCGCCATTGTACCCGACCCACCTCGCTGCCGCCAGCAGGGGTGGCAGGTACCCCCAGTGCTCAGTGGCCCGCCCAGCCCATCCACTTGTACCAACCCATCCTTCGCCTGAACCACACCCACTCTTCTCCGCCCTGCAACCCCCATCGTCACCCTCACCGTCGCGCCATCGCCATCTCGCCGGATCGCGCCGTCGCCGACCCCAACCCAACCCTTCCGGAACACCCTGCGATTGAGATGACTCCGTGATCTCTGCCTCTCCGCCCTCGTCCCTATCCACCACGCGCTTGGGCCGCACCGCCCGATGCCCTGTTGCCCCGCCACCGTTCGAGTGACCACCGGCGACGTCAGCAACCTCGCCAACAGCTGTCCGGGCCACCCTCGATTGACCTACGTCGCGTCGCTGCGCCAATAATTTACCCCTTGTTTTGCAAATAAACAACAACAGCCCCGCGAGCTCGAACAGCAGCACTCGGGTTCACGACGACCGCGAGAATAGCGACTCTCGACTAGGCAGCATTGCGCTCTTTCGAAGGGATCGTTCCAAAGGAAGCACGCCTGCTTTGCCGACTGTTACGATCGTTGGAACCTGCTTGCCCTGCAGCTTGCGCCCTGCTAGTACTCGAATCGCCACTGCGACAGCACGCGCTCCTCTGACGCGGCCACTCAACCACTCGACCTAATCTCAAGTTGGCGCGCGACTGGCGGCCACCCGCTTGCCCCCATCGCGCCCCTCCTTTCTTTCCAAGCGGTTCCTTTCAGTTCCTTTGAAATGGCATACAACATATCTACGGGAGGTCAGATCTCCTCCCCAACCTCGGGCGCCGGCCCATCCAGCAGTACACGATTCGAGCATCCGCCCGCGGCGAGACCGCCCTCCGGCCTGATTCCCTGTGCCATGCCCTCGAGCCGTTCTAGCACAACCATTGGGCAGGTCCGCCCGACCACCGCAGACTACGGCAACGATGACGCCCCCAACATGTCCGGCGCGTCGCGCGCGCCCGATTCAATCGACCGGCCCAGGGACCGCCTCTATGCGAGCCCGCGTAGGAAGCGTCAGCGGATAGATGCCGACCGGTATGCTTGAGCCTCTGTCCCCTTTGTCTTTCCAGCGATGCTGACCCCTCGGCCAGATTTATTCCCGCCCGGTCCGGCCGCGATTTGCAGTCGGGATTCCACCTGATCCCGCCGCCCCCGCGCCCGACCCCCGAGAGGGGCAGGCCGAGAAGCCCACCCAGGGGATATCGGTCCCAGAGGAGTAAGCGAGCGAGCCCTTCTCCGTCCCGCGGAATGCGATGCTAACACGCCCCGCAGGTGAGGAAGCAGACGAGACTTTCAGGGAGCTTCTGCGCGCCGAGCTCTTCGATGATAGCACTGTGCCTCAGGTTTCGCCTAGATGGAACGCTGATGATCGCATGCGCACCCCTCCGAGGCACTCGCCCTCTCATCCGGCAACCCCGCAGAAGAACTTGTTTTCCTATGTCTCTCCCCGCCATCAACACCTCATCGGTCTTTCCACCCCGAGAAAGACCCCGCAGCGCGCGCACAACCTGATTCCGGACCCCCGCCTCGATACCTACAGCACCACCCCGATCTCGTATACCAGCCAGCAGATGCTGCTGGCCCCGCGGCGCCAGCACCGGATGGTCGCCAAGGTGCCGATCAAGGTCCTGGACGCACCGAATCTGGCCGAGGATTTCTATCTTAACTTGATGGACTGGGGCAGCTCCGATGTGTTGGCCGTTGGCCTCGGCACCGGCGTCTTCATGTACAACGCGCAGAACGGCAAGGTCGCCAAGCTGTGCACCCTCGACGACGACAAGGTCACCAGCGTCTCGTGGATCCAAAAAGGCACCCACCTCGCCGTCGGCACCAAGAAGGGCTTAGTGCAGATATGGGACGCACAGAAGTTTAAGCGGCTCCGAACCATGACGGGCCACACGGCGCGCGTCGGCTCCCTCGCCTGGAACGCCCACATCCTCTCCACCGGCTCGCGCGACCGATCCATCATGCACCGCGACGTCCGCGCCCCCGACCAGTGGGTGAAGCAGCTGACGGGCCACAAGCAAGAGGTCTGTGGCCTGAAGTGGAACTGCCAGGACGGCCAGTTGGCGAGCGGCTCCAACGACAACGCGGTGCTGGTGTGGGACAAGGCCATGGACCAGAAGCCCCTCTGGTCGTTCAATGAGCACATCGCGGCCGTCAAGGCGCTGGCGTGGTCGCCGCATCAGCGCGGGCTGCTCGCGTCCGGCGGCGGAACGGCCGACCGCCGCATCATCTTCCACGACACTGTCCGCGGCACCGTCCGCAACGACATCGACACCGGTAGCCAGGTGTGCAACCTGATGTGGAGCAAGAACTCCAACGAGCTCGTCTCGACCCACGGCTACATCCAGAATAATTTGGTCGTCTGGAAGTACCCCTCCATGACGCGCGTCGCGAGCCTGACGGGTCACACTTATCGGGTGTTGTACCTGGCCATGAGCCCCGACGGCACGCAGGTGGTGACGGGTGCGGGCGACGAGACGCTCAGGTTTTGGGAGGTGTTTAAGCCCAAGCAGCCGATTCGGTTGCTTGGGGGGAGCATTGACTTGCCGGTTATTCGGTGAGGGTGAGGGGACATGCTCTGAACCACCCACCATCTCGTGTTGTGGTGGGGAAGGGAAGTCATCATCCTCGTGTTTTTTGGGAGCGACGAGAAGAGCTGCCCACCTCGTGTTTCTCTTGGCACGAGGGTGACAAGGCCGGCTTCAGCGTTTGCCTTTTTTTCTTTTTTTTTTTCTTCATTTTGCTGGCTTCACTTGGAGCTGGCAGAGCGTATTTTGGTCACAACAACATGGGGGAAAGCGGACCAGAGATTTGGGAACGGAAGGTGGTTTGCATGTTGTTGCATGGGATCTGGGCCGGATGGAGTTGGGAGTTGCACCTTCGAATGGATGGATAGCTCTGGGACGGACGGAACTGGGCCAACAGTGAACCGGCACTGGATGAGATGACGACACGGCTCAACGACACGACACAACACGACGCCGGCTTGGTGTAGTGGGTGCCCCGTGTTTTTTACACGCCTGGAAATATGGGATAGGCTCGGCGGCTCTTAACCCTATTTTTGCTGGGAATGGAATGAAATGGGTGGGTGGGAACTTTTGTGTGCCCGGCGTTTCGTTGGCGCCGCTGGGGAGGTTTCTTCTCGTCACATCACATCGCATCGATCATCAGCGAGAGTGGTGGTTTTGGGAGTGCCTGGACATGACATGGAGACTGGGGGCTGGAGTTGGCGGCGTTTAGCATAATTTGGGACGTCATTGTGACGGATCGGCAGGGTAGGAGGGCTGGTTGGGTTGATACCTAGGTACTTTGCTTTGCTTTGGGTCAAGTAATGCCAATGTCTTGAGATGCACGTCTTGTGTCTTTGATTCGGTGTTGTGTATCCTGTTGGTGTTCATGAGAAGATACCCCGGCGCTAGGTAATCTGTCGTTGTCAAGCCCAGGTTGTCTGTCTGCGTATCGCTGGCTGGCTCGACTTCGACATGTTTCAGCCGAGACAGTCGAGCCTGGGGCATTCTCACCCCTCTTCTGAGCAACGGTCGATACGAGCCGGCCACGTGGGACCGCGAAGTGGTTATCGTGGGTGAAGACAGGTCGGGCGAAACGAGATGACCGAGACAAATCAGAAATAAAAGACTGTGATCAACGTTGTTGCTATATAGGGTATCGTTGAGATGCATTCTCGTCCTGTGCCCGCCTCTGGCTTCCGATCCAAAGTAAACCACAAACGAGCGACTTCATCATCACCCTCTCTCCAGCTCTCGCAGCCTGTGTCTGCCGGTCTGTCCATCCGTCTGCACTATCCCCTCTATTATCCAGCGCCATCAAACCAAACCAAATCCGAACATTGCAAAAAGAATCCAACAGGTACTAGAGCCAAAACAAGAAGCAGAACACACAAAGCACAAAACCAAAAACAACCGGGGATATCAAGACCGCGCAAAAAAGTCCAAACCAACAAGAAAACCCATCTGAGAAAAAAGAAAAACAAACAAAAATCACGATGCCCCAGCCCCAAACTTCCTCTCCCTCGCAACATCCCTCGCACCGCCGTCCACCTCCGCCCCGCTCGCGGCTGCCAACACCGCCGCGGGCCGCTCATCATTCAACAGCGGGATGAGATCCACGCCGCCGGCAACACCGCCGTGCTCCTCAACCCCCTTCCCCTCCCCTCCACCACCCGGCGTCACGACCCCACTACCAGCCGCACTCCCCGGCGCCGTGCCCTCCTCATGCGGCCACACATCCGGACTCTGATGCCACTTGGCGACCTCGGCCTTCATCGCCTCGAGCTCCTTCTGAAAGCGCTTTCCAAACACGTCAATGTAGTACGTGCTGCCGTTGTACACCGACCACGCAAACACCGCGAGGAGGAACACCGCGCTGGCGTGGCGGCTAAAGAACCACAGCGAACAGGGCAGCATCGTCAACACCGCGTAGCAGTACTGGATCAGCATGAAGGCCGGCTCCTGCAGCGCGGAGGGGAGTGCCAGGACGACCCGGCCGATCCAGACTTTGCTGTACGACTGGCGTAGCCAGGTGAAGCTGGTCGGCCTGCCGGCAGCGATCTTGTCGCGGCGGCGGACGGTGATGAAGAAGTAGTACGAGAGCTGCCAGAAGGCGTAGGGGATGGAGGACCAGGTGAGCATGGAGAGGAGGTTTGCGTAGGCGGTGGAGGAGCCGGCAGGGGAGGTCTTGATGGTCCAGATGGCGGGGAAGCGGGTCTGTTGGTAGGTTGGGTCGAGGAGGTGGACGATGCAGTGGAGGGTGGCACAGGGCATAATGTGAATGAAGAGGGAGGTGACCTTGTCGAAGGAGTGGAAGACGAGCGAGTTGCGCCACATGATGATGGCGACAGCGTTGTTGCCAAAGGCGAGGCAGTAGACGGCGGTGAAGAGGCGCTTGGAGGAGGGGAAGACCCAGATGCTAAGCATGAGGAGGAAGTTGACGAAATAGCAGAGATCAGCGAGGAAGTAGTGCCACCCGCGGCGGTGGTAGGTGACGAAGCGGATGGGCATGAAGTAGACGACCTGGACGGTGTACCAGAGGTGGAACCAGTCCGGGTAGCCGCCGATGAGGTAGCCACTGACAAAGATGTTCATGACGCCGCAGATGAAGGAGATCTTCTCGCGCAGGGTGATGGCCTTGGTGTCGTTCCACTGGGAGCCAAGCTTCTCGACGCTGGTGCGCATGCGCTTGCGGTAGCGGTCGAGCTGCTCCTCGGCCGAGGGCACGCGGCGGCGCCACTCGTCGACCATGCGCTCGCGGGCGAGGCGGCCCTTGTTGCCCAGGGCCTGGCGCGATTTGCGCACCTTTTGGGTCTGAGCCGAGATGCCCTTCTGCAGCTTCTCGAGCTGCTGCGAGAGGGCAAAGTTGTCGAGGATGTCGAGCACGGTCAGGCGCTCGAGGGGCGGGAAGGGGTCCCAGTCCTCCTGGTACGAGCTGCTGCCCGAGAAAGACGGGTTGCGCGAATGGCGCGGGCTCTTGTTGGGGACGGGGGTCGGGCCCAGGGTAGGCGTGTCGAGGACATGGTCGCGCAGCGGGTCGTCCTCGGGGGGGGTGGCGCCCATCTCGGGGGTTAGGACGGCCTCGCTGTCGGTGGACGCGCCCTCCCACTTGGTGCTGGCGGGGATGGGTATGGGGATGGCGTTGTCGGGGTTCTTGTCTGGATCCGCCATGGCGGGCGGCGTAGTGGGTGTGGTGTAGGTTGTGGAGGGTGGTGATGGGGCGAGACGGTGGATGGAGCGGTTAGGAGGAGAGAAAGCTGCTAGTTATCTGAAGTAGACAGTCGTTTATAGTCAGTCAAAAGAGGAGTAACCGAGAGGGTGGAAATCGAACGTCATGGATGGATGAATCCTGCAGTGCGGTGGCACCTCGGCTGGTGTGGTCTCGACTTACACCAACGAAGATCGAGCGCGAACAAAGACACAGACAGTTCCGTGGATTGTGCGATGCGCGCAGTCAACCAAAAAAAATAATAAAACAAAATAAGACCAAAATGTGTCGAGGTCGTGCTCTCAGGTATCGCGAGGGGCAGCGTTTATGGTCAGTGCTGATGGCGCTGTCAGGGTGCGACAGGCGGGAGCTGATGGGCGCTGGTTCGTGCTTGTGATGCAATGCAGGGAAGGGCCCAGCTGACCGCGACCCGCGAAAAAAGGTGTTGACAGAGAACCCTGCGACTGGCTGCGGCCCTTGGCGTGTCGAAATGCTGCAATCTCACTGGACGAGATCGAGCAGCAGAGCTGGGGACATCGAGGTCACAGCTCGCGGGGGGTCAAAAAGTCTTGGCGGGGGGTCAGCGTAAAAAGCTCACGGGGGGTCAAAGACGTCTGACCCCCCGCCAAGACTCTGAGGCTCCACCAAGGTCCCCGCTCAGGAAATTGTCAGGTAATGGATTGAAATGCCAAAGAGAAGAAATTGGAGAGCGCATATGCTCTACATATTTTTAACATATAAACGGAGAACAAAAGTATCATGGGAGTTATAAGAGAGGCGCAAGAAAAAAGTGGTACCCGGGCATATACTCCGCATATGGAAGAGGGATGCGGATATCAATTTCCAATTAACCGAGGAGATGGTTGCGAAAAGGAGGGGAAGGAAACGCGGAGAACGCATACGCTGAGACTACTCCGAAGCATATGCCTGGCATATGTAGCTATTATTAGGGTATATACGAGGCATACCTAACTATATACGGGCATCTGCCTGGCATATACATCGCAGCAAAACCTCTCTCTTCATGATTCAAATCAGCCATTCGCATCCAGGCACTATGTCGGATTCTTCAGTTTCCTTTGGAGCTCCTTCTGACACAGGAAGCAGTGTCGTTCACAATGATGACCCATTGCGGGTACGATCTTTGCGAACACATGCAAGGCGTATTGACAACGTATGCCCAGCATATGCTGGCACAAATACGCAGATATTTGGTCAGTTCACAGTTCCTCATCCTTTCTTTCCTATTACAAACATTCGCGCATACGCAGTGCATATGCTCAATCTCCACGTAGATTTCAATCCATTACCTGACAATTTCCTGGGCGGGGACCTTGGTGGAGCCTCAGAGTCTTGGCGGGGGGTCAGACGTCTTTGACCCCCCGTGAGCTTTTTACGCTGACCCCCCGCCAAGACTTTTTGACCCCCCGCGAGCTGCAACCTGGGGGACATCTGAGGAACCCTCAGTCACCTCTTGCATCGGGCCTGATGCGCATGACTCTGCTCCATCTGGCTTGTTCGCACGTGCAGCGGGGTTTCCCTCCGTTTCCCTTAAGCATCAGCCTTGAATACCGGTTGAGTGCATCGATGATGATGCTGGCCAGGTCTTGCTCCTCTGGCTCCCTGTTCAGAAGGATCGGGGGAGGCCCACAACCACAGCCTGGGTGGCCTCCATCTGCAGCTTGCGGCGTGCATCCAGACGCTGCAGAGTCCAGACGATAACCAGACCCGGAACCAACCGCAGTTGGGGCATGTGACGGCCGCGTTCGAGGCAACAGCCAACAGGCAGCATCGGGCCATTCCAGCAGCCCAAGGCCATCTCTGTCTGTCAGACCACAGCATACCCTAACCCTGAGCATTCCGGAAGTACATACCTAGTAAGCCAAGCCAGGTTGAAGGCTTGATGGCCCGTGCACGCAACACGCCCCCACCAGCGCCTCGTCGCGACCGTAAATTCGGGACTGTCGCGCCATCACCACTGGCCACAGCGAGGCGGGACCTGGCGCGATTCAAGAGACAGGCAGCAGTGCTCCCTCGAGGACGGCCCCGACTCGCCATTCCTTTGAATTCAACACGCGTTTCTGTGCCCACGACTGCGCGAAACACGACTCACCACCTTCCGTCGCGTTATTCCATGTCCCCCGCCGATTCCTGAACGCGACAAACGCAACACCATCCCAGTCGTTCCCCTCCCCCCCACACACCACACACCACCACAAAGCTGCGCGCCCCGACGCAACCGCGACAATGGGGAAGCTCATTCGCCTCGAGCTCTTCAGTACGAACAACACCCGTCTCCGGCCCATCCAGGCCCATTCAGGCTGACATTGCATGCTAGACTTCAAGTCCTACAAGGGCCACCACACCCTCCTGTTTGGCGACTCCTACTTCACCTCCATTATCGGTCCCAATGGCTCCGGAAAGTCCAACTCGTGAGTCGCTTCTGTTGGAGGCATGCGCCAACTCCTTGAGGCTGACGGGCACATTTTCGTTTAATCCTCTAGCATGGACGCCATCTCGTTCGTCCTGGGCATCAAGTCATCACATCTGCGATCCTCACACCTGCGCGACCTGGTCTACCGCGGCCGGGTAATGAAGACGTCCAAAATCCAAGAAGACGGAACTGCAGCCCCAGCCACCAACGGCCAAGTCAACGGCCTCGAGAATGGCGACGACCTCGACTCCTCCCAGCGCGCATCCCGCAACGACCCCAAGACGGCCTGGGTCATGGCCGTCTACGAGGACGATGCCGGCGACGAGCAGCGGTGGAAGCGCAGCATCACGAGCAGCGGCACGAGCGAGTACCGCATAAACGACCGCGTCGTCACCGCCCAGCAGTACAACGAGTCGCTCGAGGAGGAGAATATTCTGATCAAGGCCCGCAACTTCCTCGTCTTCCAGGGCGATGTCGAGGCTATTGCCTCCCAGTCGCCCCAGGACCTGACCCGCCTGATTGAGCAGATTTCGGGGAGTCTGGAGTACAAGGCCGAGTACGAGAAGTTGCAGGCCGAGGCCGAGCAGGCCGCAGAGAACCAAAACTTCCAGCTCCACCGGAGGCGAGGCATCAACTCGGAAATCAAGCAGTACCAGGAGCAAAAGAAGGAGGCCGAGAACTTCCAAAAAAAGACCGAGGAGCGCGACGAGGCCGTCATCACCCACATCCTGTGGAAGCTGTACCACTTCCAGCGCGTCATGGACGAGTCCAGCGCCCAGATCCAGGAGCACCACGAGAACCTCAAGGAATTCCGTCGTAATGTCGAGTCTTTCGAGAAGAAGCTCGAGGCTGCCCGCAAGGAGCAGGCCACCGTGGGCCGCGAAGTCAGCAAGATCGAGAAGGTCATCAAGGGCAAGGAGAAGAGCATCGAGGACCGGGAGAACAGTCTCGTCCCCATCGACGAGAAGATTACCCAAAGCTCCCAGGACATCGCCGTTCTCCAGAAGCGCATTGCCGACGTCAAGAAGGACCGCGACGACAAGGCAGCCAACATCCAGAAGCTGGAGAAGGACCTCGCCACCGTCGACAAAGCCCAACAGCAGTTCGAGAAGCAATGGGCCGAAACACTAAAGAAGCAGGGCAAGGAGTTGAGCGACGCAGACCGCAAAGAATACACCGGCCTCCAGGCCGAAGCCATGCGCAAGACCTCGGAGAACCGGGCAAAACTGGCCAACTTGGAACGCCAGCTCAAAGGCGACGAGGTGACGGTAAACAGCCTCAAGGGCAAGATCGACAACTTCGAGACGGCCGTCGAGAAGCTGCAGAGCGAGGTGCAGGCTATCAAGGACCGCAGGAACGCCAGCCAGGACTCGGTCCGCCAAATAACCAGCGAGATCGACGCCAAGAAGAAGGAGTTCAACAGCGTCCAGTCGGAGCGAATCCGCATTAATAACACCCACACCGAGCTGGAGGAGAAGCTCCGCGACGTGCTTAGGAAGCTGGACGACGCCGACATGGGCCGGAGGCAGAACGAGAAGGAGACGAGGATGAGGAACATGGTCAGCGATCTCAAGCGCATCTATCCGGGTGTGCGCGGGCGTGTCGGCGAGCTCTGCAAGCCGAAGCAGAAAAAGTTTGACGAGGCCGTCATCACTGCACTGGGCCGCGATTTTGACGCCGTCGTGGTGGACACGGAGAAGACGGGCGTCGACTGTGTGCAGTTTCTCAAGGACCAGCGCTTCCCGCCCATCACCTTCATCCCTCTCGACAACATCAAGGTCAACACGTCCTCCAACTCGGCCGTCAAGGGGATTTCTGGCGCCCGGCTGACCATCGACACCATCGACTTCGACCCCTCGCTGGAGCGTGCCATCGCGTATGCCTGCGGTGGCTCCGTAGTCTGCGACAACCTGGAGGTGGCCAAGGACATCGTCTACGGCAGGAAACTCCAGGTCAAGGCGGTAACCGTGCAGGGCTACGTGATCCACAAGGCCGGTACCATGTCTGGCGGTCGACTGCCCGAAGACAAGGGCGGCAAGCGGCGGTTCGAGGAGCACGACGTGCAGAACCTGCAGCGACTGGCCGAGAAGTTCCGGGACGAGATCGCCAAGCTGCCCAGGCCAGGGAGACGAGGTGCTGCCGAGGAGTCGTTGCAAAACGAGATCGGGGCGCTGGAACAGCGCCTCAGGCTGTATCAGAGCGAGCTGGCTGCCTTTGAGAAGAACCTCAAGAGCAAGCAGAAGGAACTCGACCACGCCAAGCGAGAGCTCCGCGACTACGAGCCCAAGTACGCCGAGAAGGAGAGCGAGCTGCAACGGACACGAGCCACTGTCGACAAGTTTGAGAAGGCCATCTCGGAGGTCGAAGATAAGATCTTTGCGTCCTTCTGCAAGCGCCTCGGGTACGAGAACATTCGTGCGTATGAAGCGCAGCAGGGCAGCCTTGAGCAGGAGGCGGCGCAGAAGCGGCAGGACTTTAAGCTGCAGAAGCAGCGCATCCAAAACAACCTGTCGTGGGAGACGTCGCAACACGGCGTGGCCAGCGACCGCGTCAAGACGATGCAGTCGACGCTGACCCTGCACAAGAAGGACGTGGCGGCGTACCAGCAGGAGAAGGAGGACATCGAGGAAGCCAAGGCGGAAGACCAGGACGAGCTCGGGGCGCTCGAGGAGTCGCTCGAGGAGGTCAAGGCGAGCCATGCCGAGAAGTCCAAGAAGGTGGCGGACGCCAAGGGGGATCTCCAGAAGAAGACCAAGGAGATCGAGGGGCGGCTGAAGGAGATCAGCAACCTCGAGGGGACGGTGCAGAAGAACAGCGCGCAAAAGTTTGCGCTGCTGCGGCGGTGCAAGCTCGAGCAGATCCAGCTGCCCCTGAGCGAGGGCTCGCTCGACAACATCCCCAACGAGGACGTGCTGCTCCGGAAGGACCAGGACGCGATGGACGTTGACGGCGAGGAGGACGAGGACGAGGATGAAGTCCTCGAGGCCGCCATGGATGACTACGGCATCGAGCTCGACTTTGACGGGCTCGACGACGACCTCAAGAACGTAAGCTCCCCCCCTCCCCAACCCCACCCCTAACCCCATCTAACCACCTCTCCCAGTCCAACGAAGACCTCGAAGAAACCCTCCAAGACAAGATCACCTCCCTCACCGCCGAGCTCGAAAAGCTCAACCCCAACATGCGCGCCATGGAGCGTCTCGAGTCCGTAAAATCCCGCCTCGAGTCCACCGAACAAGACTTTGAAGACTCGCGTGCCGCCCTGCGCGCCGCCCGCGACGCCTTCACCGCCGTCAAGGAAAAGCGCTTCGACCTCTTCAACCGCGCCTTCGCGCACATCCAGGACCAGATCACGCACGTCTACAAGGACCTGACCCGCTCCGACGCCTACCCGCTCGGCGGGCAGGCCTACCTCGACATGGAGGAGGACACCGACACGCCCTACCTGTCAGGGATCAAGTACCACGCGATGCCGCCGCTGAAGCGCTTCCGCGACATGGAGCACCTGTCGGGCGGCGAGAAGACGATGGCGGCGCTCGCGCTGCTGTTTGCCATCCACAGCTACCAGCCGAGTCCGTTCTTTGTGCTGGACGAGGTGGACGCCGCGCTGGATAACGCGAATGTGGAGAAGATCAAGAAGTATATCCGCGAGCATGCCGGGCCGGGGATGCAGTTTATTGTGATTAGTCTCAAGCCGACGCTGTTTCAGGACAGTGAGAGCCTGGTCGGGGTGTATAGGGACCAGGAGGTGAATAGTTCGCGGACGCTGACGCTGGATGTAAGTTGCCCAACTCACTGTTTGACTGGCATGGTGGCGGGTTGCTCACTAACTTTTTTTTTCGTCAACAGCTCCGGAAGTATGTCTAATTGGGCTGCTCCAGCGGTGGCAGGTGGATGGATGGATAGATGGGTTGGGCAGGTTTGGGGGGTGGGAAAGGGGAAGGGGGAGATAAACGGTGGGGGGGAAGGGGAGGGATGGATTTCTGCAGCTTTTTCTTGACACGGCGAACAAAGGCACCACACTCTGGGTTTTTAGGCTTGATTTTGAGTGTTTCTTTTTCCTTCTATTTCCCCGTCTCTATCTCGTACAAGGAGGAGGTGGTTGCTGTTGCCCTCCACTGCGCTCTTGCAAGCGCTGCCAAATGGTCTTGTTTTTGTTTCCCGTCCTGCCTCCGTTCCTGTGTATATCGGGCCTCCCTCGTACAAACTCTATATCCTGAACTGCTGGTTCGCATTTTTGGTGGGTAGAAGGCCGTATTTGGCATCCGTCCGTCCGTCCTGATCTTCGCTGCGCTGCGCTGTCTAGTGTCCTTCCCTGGTTCTCCTTCCTGCTGCCTGGCGACTTGTGTGTCGTGGGGTCGCACCAGGGGGGAAGTGGCCAGCTCTCGCCATCTCTGAATTGCCCGAACTCCAGACTCCAATTTCCGTAGATGGCCAGACCCCCAACTCCAGCAAATGGTAACCCGCCCAAACTCTAAATATCGTGTCTGTCGATGATTGTGTCGGTGGCCATGCCGGCTTGTGGGGGCGCGGCGTGGAGCGGACAGCCCTTGAAAGTGGTGTGCTGCCAGAAAGAACCGCAACGCCCCCTCCCAAAAAGGGCAACCCCAAACAAAAAAGATTGCCGCGCGGGTTCAAGCCAAGGAATCACCCTCTCTCCAGCCCCGGCCATCGTTTTCGTCTCGCAGCCCTTCCTTCTCGGCTGCCGCGGCGTGCTTCCCCTCTCGCCAAATGGTGACTCTCTCAGACGACATCCTCAAACTCGAGCTCATCCTCGTCCTCCTCCTCCATCTTGAAGCTCATCTTGTCGTCGAGCGCGGGCGCGCCGTCCTCGCGCTTGATGCGCTTGACAGCAGGACCACTTTCATCGGCGTCGACGGCGGGCTTTTGCACCTCGGCGGCGGCTGTGGCTGGGATGGAGCTCTCGGTGATCCAGGAGGGCAGGGCGTTCTGCTTGAGCAGGCGCTCGCGGCGCAGGCGCTCCTCCAGGCGCTGCTGCTCGTTGTCATTCGAGATGGTGACCTCCATGGTCTTGGGGCCGACGTTGGCGAGCCCCTTCACGGCCGAGGGGCGGCCGAGCGAGGAAGGGTCGACGGGGACCGAGGCGAGGACCTCGTGGGTCGGCTCGCGCACGATGGGGCGGGCGCCCTGGATGGCCTTGTCAAAGGTGCACTCGGGCACGACGGCCTTGTCGACCTCCTGCAGCATGTCGGTCATGAACTTGAACTGGTTGTTCATGCGCGAGAGCTGCTGGTGGCCGGGGGCTTCTTTTTCCTCGGAGCGCTCGAGGACGGTGCCGCAGCGCTGGCAGGTGAAGCCCGCGGTGGAGACGGAGTCGAGTACCTCGAGCTGGGACCACTGGGCGAGGCAGCGCGGGCACGAGTACTCCTTGGACTCGTCGGCTGGCTGGACGCTCCCCTGCATGTCCTTGTCGGTCTTGTAGACGCGCCACTTGATGGCGTCGACGGTCTGGCGGTAGTCAATGAAGTAGTAGGTGCGGTTGATGGGGCGGGTCTTGCCGGCCTGCATCTCGGGGCGGGTGTGGACGACGAGGAAGCGGGCGTCGCGCAGGCCGGCGCACAGGCGGTGCAGGTCCTTGAGGTTCATCTTCATCAGGTAGGCCAGCTCGTCGTCGCGCAGGGCCGAGTGGGTGACGAGGGCCTCGACGACGAGGATCTCCTGGGTGGTGTAGAAGGCGCGCATGACGGCGCGGACGAGGGTCTGGGCGACCTCCATGGTGTGTGTGTAGTGAGAGTGAGAGGGTGTGCGTTGTGAGTGGTGGTGGTGGTGGTGAAGATGAAGATGAGAGAGTGCTGCTCCTGTGCTGCTCTTCAGCCTCGCGCAGGCTTCCTCCTCCCACAGGACCTCGACCTCGCGACGGGAGGGCCCCTTGCGGACGGCACAAAGAGACACTCGAGTCCTCGTGATGATAATAGGGGGCAGATGTGCGGTCGCAGGTGGGCGTCGAGACGAAACGCGTCGGCAAAGGAGGGAAGGGGGCTCTTTGCCTTGGTGTCTCGCCTGGCGAGTGAGTGAGAGGACCAGGCAGGAAATTCGAGGCGCTGAGGCGAGGCTTTGAGCCTGGTGTTGGCTCGAGGATGGAGGGTGGCGATTGGTGGCTTGTGCGAGACGGGCCAGAGGGGTTGAAAGTTTAAAAGTGGGGCACAGAGAAGAGCACAATAGCAGCAGTGGAGGAGGGAGAGTGGTTCAACCTTCGTACTTGATTTCGCCCAAGACAATCACAATATGGATCGAGGATCACGGGTTTGACTGCCGCTCGCCGTCATTGTTTATATGGTAACCAGCATCTACCAGCCTTCACGGCCATCCTTTGCCACCACGCCCACCACAGTTTCCTCCCAGTCGTGCTCGAGAGTTGTCGCAATGCCCTTGGAGAGACACGGTACACAGGGAGTGATGTCAAGCAGTCGTGGAAAAAGCACTTCAATCATCCTTGGCTGTTTTTTGAGCCGTGCACAGCGCCTTGATTCAGTCAACCACCTCTGATGCAGGCAGTGCGGTGGGTGTATGAAGCCACAGTAAGAATAGAGCGGCGTGCACACTGAGATGTCTAACACCACCCACCTCTTCTCCATTGTCACTGGCTGCTTCAACTTTCTGCCGTCTTACCAAGAGCTCGCACTCGTAACGAGTGCGGAAGCATGGCTTTCCCGCTCTGGAACCTCAACGTCACTGCTGCTCGTAGGGCTGCGCTGCACCACCATGACACCGCGCCGTTGTCGCCGCTCCCTGAACCATTGAAGGGCTGCTTGCTGCATGCATCCCGTCTCATTCTCAGTCACTCCCACCAATTGTGTCGACACCGGGCGGCGGAGCAGGACCTCCCATTCTCACCAGCTGTACAGACAGTCGACGGCGGATGCCTTCGAGTTCATTTCTCTTGGAATCCGCCTTTCAATAGCCCAGTGGTTCCTTCCTTTGGCCAACCTGTGAAAAACACCAACCCCCCGCCTCCATCTTGCTGCCTCCCAGTTACCACACAATGGGATAGTTCAACTTGAAACCACGCAACGTCAAGATGCCCGAGGATGCCACCACCTCTAAGCGGCCGGCCACCGATGCCGCCCTCGACTTCCCCGTCATCTTCCTGCTCTCTGCCAATCTGGGGTCGCAGGAAATCCAGGACCTCGAGGACCAGATCCCCACGCTGACCTATGACATCGACGAGGCCGAGGTCGTCCTGGGCAAAGTCTTCCGCAAGGAGCGCGCCCTCTTTGAGCTCAGGAAGCACAAGCTTGCCACTGGGGAAGTCGACCCGGCTGAGCGGTCGCCAACGACATCTCGGGAGAAGAAACGAGCCAAGCTGGCGGCGCCTGCCCTGCCCAGCTCCGATGTCGACTCGGACACATCAACCGACGGCGAGGGAGAAAAGTCACTGGTTGGGCGAGCGGCCGCCACCGCCGCAGGGTCTACTGTCAAGGTGGTGAAACTCCCCTGGCTCACCGACTCGATCAGGGCCGGGGAAGTCCTCCCCTTGGGCGACTACATCGTCTACGAGGGCCGCAAGCTACCCAAGACACCCGAGCAGACACCACAACCGCCCGCCGAGAAGGCAGCCGAGGTCATGAGGCGCGCCCTCGCCGACGCGAGTGGCTCGCCAGGGAGTTCCCGTCCAAAGTCATCGCACTGGAAGAGGGCTGAGGCCCTCAGCAGCTCCCCCATCAGGCCCGCCCTGCTCCGAGAGACTACTCCAGAGCACGACTTAGACGTTCACCTGCCGCCCATCCCAGACTACCTGCGCACCACGTATTCTTGCCAGCGCCCGACCCCGATGAACCCGCCAAACGAGGGTTTCATCGCTGAGCTGACCAAGATCAAAACCGCCAGGACACTGATGGGCGACAAGGTTGGGGTGAGGGCATACTCGACCGCCATCGCCACCGTCGCCGCATATCCCCACCTCCTTCAGACTGCACCCGGTAAAGTCTCACTCACCCACTTAGCTACCCAACCCCCCGGGAATACACTCATAGGCTAACCAACCCCCCAGAAGTGGCCAGACTCCCAGGCTGCGGCACTAAGATTGCCGTGCTCTTCCAAGAGTTCTCAGCCACGGGCCAAGTCGCCGAGGCGCAGCAAGACACATCGGACCCCAAACTCTCCGTCCTCCGCCTCTTCTACTCCATCTGGGGCGTCGCCGAGACCACCGCGCGCGACTTCTACAACCGCGGCTGGCGCGACCTCGACGACGTGGTCGAGTACGGCTGGGACACGCTCACGCGCGTCCAGCAAATTGGCGTCAAGCACCACGACGAGCTGCAGCTCGCCATCCCGCGCGCCGAGGTCGAGGCCATCGCGGCCGCGGTGCTCGCGCACGCCGAGGCGCTCCGCGCCGGGTTCCGCATGGTTGTTGTTGGCGGGTACCGCCGCGGCAAGAGCGAGAGCGGCGATGTAGATGTGCTCCTGAGCCACCCGGACGAGACCGCCACGCGCGACTTTGTCGGGAGCCTGGTTGTTAGTCTGGAGAACGCGGGGCTGGTGACGCACACTCTCTCGCTGAGCATGACTAACTCGGAGCGCGGACAGGTGCCGGTGAGCTGGAAGGGGAATGCCGGGAAGAAGCTTGGACAGGCCGGGTTTGACACGCTGGACAAGGCCATGGTGGTCTGGCAGGAGCCGGCGGCGGGCTCAGCTCAGCCGAACCCGAACCCGCACCGCCGCGTCGACATCATCGTCAGCCCGTGGCGCACGGCGGGGTGTGCGGTGCTGGGGTGGAGCGGCGGGACGACGTTCCAGCGGGATATCAGGCGGTGGTGCAAGCGGGAGCGCGGGCTCAAGTTTGATAGTAGCGGGGTGCGCAGCAGGAAGGATGGCGCCTGGGTCGACCTCGAGAGCGGGCCAGGCGGGAAGCCGGCGCCGGATATGCTCACGGCTGAGAAGCGTGTGTTTGAGGGCCTTGGGTTGGTGTGGAGGGAGCCGGGGGAGAGGTGTACGGGGTGATGGAGGGGAGGAGGGGGGATTCATGTACGGAGAATGTGCGATATCTTGGGATCAAGCTTGGGTTGGGATGGTGGCAATGATGCAATCATAGGGCTTCTAGCGCCATGTAGATGGTTGGCTCACAGCGCCTGATGCCCCCGGCGACAGGTCCGGACAGGGCTTGACGCCGCCGTGACGTGCAGCTCCAAGCCTGCGGGAGCAGCCGCATTCCGAACGATGCGGCACAGCAATCTTGCATCCATCTTGACATCTCGATCTGTGTCTCTCACAACTTCGAGATTTTGACATCGCCTTGGCCCCAAAACACCGGCCCCCAACTCACACGGGCACGGCATAAAGAGCGGAGGAATGAAACGTGTTGGTCGAGCAGGCGCTCGGGACAACCCCGTGGCTCACGGACACTTTTTCGTTGCCGTCGGGCGATTTCAGGTCCGGGCCACGGCTCCTCATTGGTCAATGGGTCCTCTTGTCCCCCCTGTTTCTCAAATGGTGCCCGGTCCGGGATGTCTCCGCCAGCGTCGAAGAGGGTTACGTAGCGCCGACGCGCTTGCTGTTGTTGGGGAAGGCAATAGAAGGACGTGGCATAATTTGGGGCTTGAAGGGGCTGTCCTTATTTGAACCTCGTGTCCTGACTGAAGCTCATCCTCGTCATCACTTACTTACCAACTTGCCATAACTCACTCGCCTTGAGCAGTCAACTCTGACAAAACAAAACAAACCCAAACCACCATCCCCCATACAAACAAAATAAACACCGCCACCATGGCCATCACCCTCCCCAACGAATACGGGTATGCACACACACACCCCTCTCCCCTCCCCCCCTCGCCGGCCATCCACCACGACATTACCTACCTACCTATACTGACACTTGGCAGCTATGTCCTCCTCGCCGCCTCGTCCACCTTCTTCGTCAACACCCTGCACACCATGCTCACCTCGTCGGCCCGCAAAAAGTCGGGCATCAAGTACCCCAACAGCTACGCCAGCGCCGAGCAGGCTGACAAGGACCCCAAGGCGTTTGCGTTCAACTGCGGTATGCTTTGCCTACCTACCAATCCCTCTACCCATCCATCCATCCATGCACCTACCCGTGGTTATTGGGCAAACCAGGACAAGTCATGGCGACTGTATACATACCTCCCTGCCTGCCTGCAAGTGTAGTTTGGCAGGGGGGTGGTGAGAGAGAGAGTGTGTGTGTGAGAAATGAGACTGACACGCGGAAATAGCCCAACGCGCCCACAACAACTTCACCGAGAACCTGACGCCCTTCCTCGGCGCCCTCCTCATCTCGGGCCTGCGCTACCCCGTCTACGCGGCGGGGCTCGGCGCCCTGTGGTCCGCCGGGCGCGTGATGTTTGCGCTGGGTTACACGTCGAGTGGACCGCAGGGGAGGATTTTGTACGTCTCTCTCTTTCCGTCTCTCTCTTGTCCAGTGGGAATATTGCTAACAGTGGAAATAGGGGCTCGGCGCTCGGCGCGCTGAGCGACATTGTGCTGAAGCTGGCGGCGGCGTATACCGCGCTCGGGTTCGCGCTTGAGTGGTAAGCTGTGGGGGGTGGTGGTGAGTTGGAGGGTTGATAAAGGGGTGCGGTTCTGCTCTTCTCTGCTCCGTGCTGGTTGAGACTGTAACAATAAACAAAGGAATGATTATGTGCGTCTTGGGAAACGGTGAATCGCTTCGTCTATCTAAAGTGGCTGAGCCTATTAACTCCCTTTCTCTCCAGCCTTGGTGGTTGCATGGCCATGATATGCATTACAGAAACAGAAACATGCTAAACTGACAACGTAGACAACCAACCACTCCTAATCCCGCTGCGAGGAAGGTACAGCCACAGACGATGACACCGCTGTGGATGACGGGCCTGCTGTGGACGGCACCACCGCGAACCACGGCTCTCCTGACCGTCGTCCATCCTTGACGGCCTGAACAGTTGGCTCGGGGAGGCTGGGGTGCAACGCCTCCTTGCCCTTGCCCTTTCCCTTTGCCTCCGCCGCGAGCGCGGGCGCTGATTCAACGGGCGGCTCGGCCTCCTTCTCCTTTTTTGTCCCCTGTGATACGGTTACCAGGTCAAGAGGGGACTCGACCTCCTTTCCTTTTCCCTTCCATTGCACTGGGGGAGTCGGCTCAGCAGAGGCCTCGACCTCCTTCCCCTCTCCCTTGCTTTCCCCTTGAGCTGTGGGTGCTGGCTCAACAGATGGCTCGGCCTCCCTCCCCTTGCCTTTCCCTCCGTGAGCTGTGGGCGCCGGTTCAACGGCGGGCTCGGCCTTTTTCCCTTTCCCCTTCGCTTGAGCGGTGGCCGTCTGCTCACTCGTGGGCGAGATATCCTTCCCCTGCGTTGCGGGCGCCGGTTCGACGGGAGTGTCGACTCTTTTTCTTGTCTCGCTCCCTTCCCCTGTAAGGGCCAGCTCGAGGGGGCATTCGCCTGCCTTCCCCTTCCTTTGCGCTGCGGGTGTCGGCGCAACTGGGGGCTCGGCCTTTTTCCCGTGTGCTGCGGCGGTTGGCTTGAGAGGGGGGTGGACTTCCTTTTCCTTGCCCTTTCCTTGCGCCGTGGACGCCGGCTTGGTGAGGGGCTCGATCTCCTTCCCCTTTCCTTCCGCTGTGTGCACCGGTTTGGTGAGAGGCTTGGCCTTCTTTCCATTCCTTTTCGCCGTGGGTGCGGGTGTCGGTTCAAGAACGGGCTCGACATCCTTGCCCTTCCCCTTGCTCCGCGCTGAGGGTGTCGGTTCGCGGGGTGATTCGGTGTCCTTGCTCGTCCCTTGCGTGGCGGGCGCGGGCTCAGTGAAGGCCTCGACTTCCTTCCCCTTCCCTTTCCCTCGCGCCGCGAGTGCTGGCATAAAGGGGAACCTGGACTTCTTCCCCATCCTTTCTTCTTCCGGCACTGGCGGGCGGAGGAGCTCTGCCTCGTGCGGCTTCCACTGACGCTCCGGGAGGCGCAGTTGGCTTCGTTTCCTCTTGGGCGGCGGGGCGCCGGGCACCTTGCGGCGCAGCACCTCCTTCCCCTTCCCCTTCCCCCTCCCATCCCACGTCGACTCCCACTCGTCCTCAAATCTCGGCTGCGACGCTCTCCGCTTCGATATCACCTTCTTGCCCCAGCTGTCATACACCTCCTCCTCTGAATCAGAACACTGGGGGGGCTGGGGTTTCCGCTCATATGCCTTCGACCACGTGCTGGGGCCCTCCATCGGGTCCGACGGCGACAGCAACATTGGCAGCGGCGGCAGCGCGTCCGACTTTGGCCGCTTCACCCCGACGCCAGGCCCAACTTCCATCCCGACACCGGCGCCGACCTCGAGGTCAACACCAGGCCTGACCTCGTATTCGACGTCGGTCTGGGCAAATCGGACTCGAACGCCAGGCTCACGTTCCCCGACATCAGACTGTGGTCCCTTGACAGCCCGCATCTTGAACACCCCCGGTCCCGCCTGCGCTCTCTTTGCCCAGTCCATGTTTTTGAGGGCTTGCCACGGTGCCCGGCCCTCGTCCTCCTCCGTGCGGTACCGTTTCGCAGGCGCCGGCTGCTGCTTCGCTGAGACCGTCTTTGTGAGGGCTCGCCACGGGGCCCAACTCTCGTCTTCCTCGGTCCGATACCCTTTCCCCGGCGGCGGCCTCCTCTCTTTCTTCGCCAGGCACGTCTTCTTGAAATTCCGCCACGGTGCCCAACCCTCCTCGTCGTTGGTACGACGCCTTTTTTTTTTCGGCACGTTTGCCACACCCTTCTTCGGCTGGAACCATTTCGACAGCCCCTTCGGCCCTTCGTCCTCGGCACGATCCGCTTCCGATGCCACGTTCCCGGCCTCTTGTCCGTTTTCGGCCTCTTGTCCCTCCCCGGAGTCTTCACCCCCCTCCCCTTCATCCCCCGTATCCTCCCCCCTGCCCTCCTCATCCCCCTTACCCCGCCTCTTTCGCTTCCTAAACGCACCCGGGTACACAAACAACCACGTAGCGATGGCGACAACCGCCGCGCCGGCGATGGTGCTGGCGACGATGGTGGCGACGTGGCGGTCGTGTCCGGGGCGGCGGTGCGAGGGGACGATGGGGGAGGATGGCGGCTCGGGCTGGGTGAAGTCGGCGGTGGCGAAGAGGGCGGCGAGGGATGGGGAGGAGAA
This sequence comes from Staphylotrichum tortipilum, assembly GCA_033296695.1. NCBI lineage: Eukaryota > Fungi > Ascomycota > Sordariomycetes > Sordariales > Chaetomiaceae > Staphylotrichum > Staphylotrichum tortipilum. The sequence continues at coordinate 39,932 of MU855376.1, read as the reverse complement.
GTTGTTTGCTGGGGCGCGGGGACTGGGTTGGGTGTTAGTTTTGTTGGAGGATGGAAGGGGGTGGGAAGGGGGGTGGAAAAGGGGGTGAGAGAGCAACAGTGAAAGGGGTGGGGGTGTGGCTCACTTGGCGTCGTAGTAGGCCTGGACCTGCGGGGAAAAAGGCTGGATGCCGCGGTTGGCGCGGAATCTGGAGCTCCAGGAGAGGGTGGTCAGGTCGAAGACGGCGAGGCCCTGGACGAACGGATCGGGGGTCGCAAAGCCAGCGGCGTACGCGTCGGTGCCGTCGCCCCCGCACTGGGTGCTGTCGACGCCGCCGATAACCAGGATCTGCCCGCCGCCGACGGCATTGCAGCTCAACCCGTGCCGCGGGTGCGCCGCCGGGTAGTCTGCCCGGACCCAGTGGAAGCCCGGCAGCGTCAGGACGTATGCGCTGTCGAGGGGCCCTGCCGCGTCGCCCGGCTCTCCCGTCCAGCCGCCGTAGACGAGGATCTCGAACGTGTCGTTGCTGGACGGGGCGCCGGCGATGCAGAAGTCCTGGCGGCGGTCGGGGATGTCGCCGGTCGGCAGCTGCTCGTACCACGTGTTGTTGCCGATGTCGTAGACGTGGACGGTCTGGAACGAGATGGCGGCGGCGGCGACGTTGGGCGAGGGCGTCGGGGTCTGGCCGAGGGCGATGAGGATGCCGCGGCTGCCCCAGTTTGGCACGAAGACGGTCCCGTTAAAGACACCCCAGATGTCTCGGTGCGGGCCCCACGTCGTCGCCTGTCCAACGAGCTTCTTGTTTTCGAAGTCGTATGTGACGAAACTCCACGGGGCAGCCTGCGGTCCAGTGTCGCTGTTGAGTGTTCCTAGAGAGGGAGGGAGTGTGAGTGGTGACGAATTCATATCGCCAGGACGAAGAAATAAATACCTCCAAATAAAAAGCCAAGGCCGCGTCCGCTCGTCACCAGGGCGCCGTAGGGCCTCGACTGGGTCGTGAACCAGCCGTCGGTGCTCACATTGAGGGACTCCCAGGTCCCCGAGGCCTCGCGGTCAGGGGTAAACGACCATAACCCCTGCGGCGACAAAGCCTGGTCACCGAAGCGCGAGTTGGTTCCGGCAAAGCCCGTGTACAGGGCTCCGGTCTTGCCGTTGACCCAGATGCCACCGTTCCTAAGGCTGGGGACCCCCCAAGGCTTCGGGCTGGACAGGAGGGTGACCGAGTCGTTGGTCCAGTCCCTGGTGAGGTCGATCGAAACGAGAGTATTTGCTGTAGACGTGTCAGAATGCGGCTGGTTTGCTACAGGTGCTTGAGGGCGAAGATGGGGACGGCAAACAGTAGGTGTAGATGGGGGCACTCCCCTCGAGGTAGGAGACCTCGCCGCCATCGATATAGACGCGGTGGCCGACGACGGCCGCTTTGGCTGGTCAGCAAAATGCTTTCATAATACAGTGGGCTCCGTAGACTTACATGAGTGCCATGCCCTTCTCAAAAACGCAGAGGCGTCGACGATGACGCCGTCTTCCTGCCTCGACGCCAAGGCATGAACCCAGCCGCCAGGAAGCAAGGAAGCTCCGGCGGTGTGGGCCAGCAAGACCATAAGCATCCAAAGGGCCAACATTGTGTCGAAGGTGGGGGGTTTGAGGGGGTAAGTGTCAGCTTGGGAGTAGGCTTGGGTGACGCACAGTTGGGATTGTGGGATGGCTTGGGACGGACCCGTCTGGGTATTTATGCTACGCTGGGGTTCAAGGGTACCACTGCAGAGTACAGGCATGGGACGAACTACCTACACGATCACCTAGGTAGATGACGGAAACAACAAAGACCCCCAACGTACCGAGCTCGGCAGAGTGGCAACTCGGCTTCATATGACCGAGGAAGGGAGAGCAATTGAGAAACCTGCTTCCCAACACTAGGCACACAAGGTACAATCAGCGCAATGCTGCACAGTGAAACTGCCAGTCAACATTAACGGGTAGCGCCATCCCTGGCTACCGGCACTTGCGATATTTCTCAGGACCAGGCCCTCCTCGATCGTCCATTATTCCTCGGATGGGTTCCCCGAGGTGTCGGTGCAGGGTGCATGTGCAGTGATGGGATGGCAGTCTGACCGAAAAACCAGCAGGAATGGCAAAAGCGGCCCCCACGCGGTGCTGATGGTGAGTTTGGCTGCCTTGTCGGTGCCTAGGGCAGCCTGGTAGGTGGCAGGTGGCAGTTGAGTGAAGGGTTGTGTTGTTGTTGACTTTGAGAAACGTGGAGCTGTTGATGTTGAAGCAGAGTCGAGAGTCGTGATTGGCCACGTCCAACTCTTACTGGTCCTGAGCGCTCTGCCAAGACCCGCCCGCCCAGCCACAGTTTTGCCGCCACAGTGCCAGGGTGGCATGATGTGCGCCTCAATTTGGGGGGGCAGAGATACCGCGAACTTGTCCTTTTCGGTGAGGGGACAGCAGCAGCAGCAATCTGGCCCGCCGAGCTCCAACACAGCGGACAGCGAAAGCGGCGCACAGTCGAGTCCAGGTTCCCACCTCGCCCACACCTCCATCCCACACCTCCCACCACCCGCAAGCCTACCACCGCCCGCGGCCATTGAGGTAGCCCCTTGCCCTTCGCATCCAGGCCCGTCCGGTGGAGCTGCATTCGCCCCTCGATCGGTTCCTGAACTGCAGAGCGACCCGCAAACAACACCCTCGTGCCCGCTGCACGCCCGCATCCCCCCTCGACGGCTGCCTTCTCGCAAGGTGCAAGGTGCGCGCCCGCCACTACTCGCTCCACCAAGGCATCAGCACTGATGACAGCTGGCCCATACACAGTCCACCGCCACACAGACCCGGCTGCTCCCTCCTCGCCGCTGTCGAGCTCTCCCTCTCGCTCGACCGAGCCATAACCCACCACAACACAACAATCCGCCTCTCGCAACATGGATTACGACGCACTCAAGGAGCAGTGGGGTGAGGTCGAGGACCGCGATGGAGTCCGCCTGAGCTGGAACGTCTTCCCCAGCACCCGCATGGTCAGCCTCCACCCGCCCGCCTGCATCCCCCTCACGTCACATCACGCCCTCTCCGGAATACTGACACCTCGTAGGAAGCCTCGAGGCTGGTCGTCCCCATCGGCGCCCTCTACACGCCCCTCAAGGAGAAGCCCGACACCCCCCTCCTGCAATTCGAGCCCGTCACCTGCAAGCAGCCATGCCGCTCCGTCCTGAACCCCTTCTGGTACGCACTTGCTGTCCCCCGCCCCTGATTGCCTCCCGAGGCCTAGCAAAGCGCACCCCGCTCACACCTCCCCCAGCCAGGTCGATGTGCGCGCCCGCCTCTGGATCTGCCCCTTTTGCTTGTCGCGGAACCCCCTCCCGCCGCACTACAAGGACATCACCGCCAATGCGATCCCCCCTGAGCTGCACCCCTCCAACACGACCATCGAGTACAGGCTGTCGCGCCCGGCCCCGAGCCCGCCCATTTTTCTCTATGTCGTCGACACGTGCCAGGAGGAGGACAGCTTGGCTGCCCTCAAGGAGTCGCTCATCATGAGCCTTAGCCTCCTGCCCGAGAACGCCCTGGTCGGTCTGATCACATACGGCACCATGGCCCAGGTCCACGAGATCGGCTACAATGAGTGCGCCAAGTCGTATGTCTTCCGCGGCAGCAAGGAGTACACGGCCAAGCAGGTCCAGGAGATGCTCGGCCTGATACAACCCGCCATGCGCCCCGGCATGCCCGCTCACCAGCCCGGCCGCCCCATGCCCATGGGACCCGCCTCCCGCTTCCTGCTCCCCGTCGCCCAGGCCGAGTTCCAGCTCACCAAGGCCCTCGAGCAGCTGCAGAAGGACCCCTGGCCCGTCTCGAGCGACCGCAGGAACCTGCGCTGCACCGGCGTCGCCCTCTCCGTCGCCGTCGGCCTGCTCGAGACCTCGTTCCAGAACGCCGGCGGCCGCATCATGCTCTTCGCCGGCGGCCCGGCCACTGAGGGGCCCGGCATGGTCGTCGGTCCTGAGTTGAGGGAGCCCATGCGCTCGCACCACGATATTGACCGTGATAATGTCAAGTACTACAAGAAGGCGCTCAAGGTATGCGCGGCCCAATTCCGCTGCCGGGAGCAAGTTGAGAGAGAGAAACCAGAAAAGAAGGGGTGGGAGCTGACAATTCCTCGCAGTTTTATGAAACGTTGGCCAAGCGCACCGCCCACAACGGTCACACCATCGACATCTTTGCCGGCTGTCTCGATCAAGTCGGTCTGCTGGAAATGAAGGGCCTCTGCAACTCGACCGGCGGCCACATGATTCTGACCGACAGCTTCACGTCGTCCATGTTCAAGCAGTCGTTCATCCGCATCTTTGAGAAGGACGGCGACGACAACCTGTTGATGGGCTTCAACGCAGTGCTCGAGGTCCTCACCACCAAGGAGCTCAAGGTTACGGGCCTCATCGGCCACGCCGTGTCTCTGAACAAGAAGTCGACGTCGGTCGGCGAGACAGAATGCGGCATCGGCAACACGTGCTCCTGGAAGATGTGCGGCATCGATCCCAAGTCGAGCTACGGCGTCTACTTCGAGATCGCCCAGGGCGGCCCGTCACAGCACCAGCAGAGCCAGAAGGGCATGATTCAGTTCCTGACCTACTACCAGCACTCCTCGGGCCAGTTCCACCTCCGCGTCACCACCATCGCCCGGAATCTCAGCGGCCCGGCCGGCGACCCGGCGATTGCCCAGTCGTTCGACCAGGAGGCCGCTGCTGTCCTTATGTCCAGGATTGCCGTCTTCAAGGCCGAGGTCGACGACGGGCCGGACGTCCTTCGCTGGGTCGATCGCATGCTCATCAGGCTATGCTCGAGGTTCGCCGACTACCGCAAGGATGACCCGTCATCGTTCCGCCTGGAAAAGAACTTCACCCTCTACCCGCAGTTCATGTTCCACCTCCGGAGGAGTCAGTTCCTGCAGGTGTTCAACAACTCTCCCGACGAGACGGCATTCTACCGGCATGTGCTCGACCACGAGGATGTTAGCAACTCGCTCGTCATGATCCAGCCCACGCTCGACTCGTACACGTTCGACCAGGACGGCGGCCAGCCCGTGCTCCTGGACTCCACATCCATCCAGCCGACCCACATCCTCCTCCTCGACACCTTCTTCCACATCCTCATCTTCCACGGCGAGACCATTGCCGAGTGGCGGAAGGCGGGCTACCAGGACCAAGAAGGCTACGAGAACTTTGCCGCTCTTCTGGAGCAGCCGAAGGAGGACGCTAGGGTAAGTTTCAACCTTTTTCAAACCGTCATGTGCTCACTCTCGAGACATTGTACTGACAACTACTTCCCCAGGATCTTATCACTGACCGCTTCCCGCTCCCCCGCTTCATCGTCTGTGACCACGGCGGCTCGCAGGCGCGTTTCCTGCTCTCAAAACTCAACCCGTCCACCACACATACCTCGGGCGCGGGAGCGTATGGCGGTGTCGGGGCGCAGAGCGCGCAGACCATCTTCACAGACGATGTTTCTCTGCAAACATTTATGGAGCATCTGATGAAGCTGGCGGTTAGTGGTACGAACTAAGTGGTCTCGGTCTCGAGTAATGGAGGTGAGCTGGGAGGTGAAGTGGGACGGGTCTGCTGTGGGTGCACGGGGTGAGGGGTAGGGCTGAGAGAGGGTGTGTGATGGCCCGTGGCCATGTTAGAGAGAGAAAGCTTTGTGTGACTGTCTAGCGTCAGTGTTATATGTCAACAATATCATCAAGGAACGCCCCCAAGTTCCCTGCGACTCTGTCGTCTTGCCTTGCCTTCCGTCGAGGAGGGGTCCTGTGGTGGAGAGAATGGTTGACTTCCTGCGCTGCCATTGGCGGAAGCCCAGCCAAGGCCCCGCATCATTGTGGCTGGAGCTGCTCCAAGCTGTGGCTGGCGCCGCCCCGCTCGTTCCAAAAATTGTCAGCCACACACCCCAAAATCTTAGGGCAGGCAGGGAAAACCCACAACTGCCAAATTTTTGATTTCGCTGTCTTGATACTCGGCACGGCTGCACCCCTTCGCATCAACACCACCCGAGTCTATCCTCGTCCCAACCAGCCGTCACCATGCGTAAGCCATTGCCCATTGCTCGTCCCTCACCGTAATGCCTCACGAATGCTAATTCGCGCCGCCTGCAGCTCCCAAGATCGACCCCAATGAGATCAAGATCATGTAAGGACACGCTCCTCCAAACGTCCACCTCCCCACTCCGATTGCCCGCACCCCCGACGACGACCGCGCTCCTCCCGAGGGGCACGAATAAAAAGAACGAGCGGAAAACTGACGACGATGTGCCGCATACAGCCACCTCCGGGCGACCGGTGGTGAGGTCGGTGCCTCTTCGGCTCTTGCCCCCAAGATCGGTCCTCTGGGTCTCTCGCCGAAGAAGGTCGGTGAAGATATCGCCAAGGCCACTGGTGACTGGGTATGAATGCGTATCTCTCTCCCCTCCCCGCGAGTCGGGGAAAAACAGAGAGAATCAGGTTTCTGACGAGTGCGCCTCTGCTTGCGCGACGGGGTTTTACAGAAGGGTCTCCGCGTGACGGTCAGGCTCACGATCCAAAACCGCCAAGCCGCCGTGTCGGTCGTTCCCACAGCGTCGTCGCTCATCATCCGGGCGCTCAAGGAGCCCCCCCGCGACCGGAAGAAGGAGAAGAACATCAAGCACAACAAGTCGGTTTCCCTGGACGAGATCATCGAGATCGCGAGGACGATGAAGTTCAAGTCCTTCTCCAAGGACCTGAAGGGGTGCGTCAAGGAGATTCTGGGCACCGCCTTCAGCGTCGGCTGCCAGGTGGACGGCAAGAGCCCGAAGGCTATCAGCGATGCGATTGAGGAGGGCGAGATCGACAGTACGTTGCCATGCCCCTACCCATTCTCCGGCGGGGTGTTGTCCGTCAGCGGGGCGGCTGCTGCTGCTGCTGCTGTCCCTCTGGCGGATGCGCTCCTGGGGGAAACGACGACAACGATAACGAGAAGCGGTTCGCTGACCCCGTCACAGTTCCTGAGGAGTAAATTCGTCATCAATGAAGATCGGTTTGGGAATTCTTGGCATGTGATTAGGAGTTCAGGGCTTGCTTTACACCAGGCTTGCCAGACAACGGCAAATCAAATCAAAAGAACGATTTCATGGCCGAGTGTTGGGGGTCGTCCTGCCAGAACTCGGTTTCGATGCTTGGAACAAGGTTTGCCATCGAAGCGCTTCCCCCCTCCGCGATGTCCCCTCCCCACCCCCCTTGTGGGAACCCTCTCTGGATGAAACTCAACCGAGTTTGTCCCTGGCCGTTCACTCCGGAACCGACCGCTCCCCATGGTCCTTTCGGCTTTTTGTGCTCAGGAAGATCGAAGTCTGACGTCCTATTACTCACCATGGCTTTCGTGGGCACTCTTGTGCTGTGGAAGTCAAGGTCCATATTTCAGGTCGACACGTTTTTGTTTTACTTTACCGGTGCTGTGTGCTGCGCTGGTCCGGTAATCCCGCTGGCCGCTTGCTGCTGTTGTGCGACGGCCATGCCATGGTTTTGGGCTGCGGGATGGGCAAGGCCAAGCCTGTGCTGCTGCGAATGAGACGCGGAGGATCCCCGCCGCCAGGGCAGTGGGCATTGCATAGATTGCCCTTGTGTTTCCGGGCGTGCCTGGCTGCGATCCTGTTGCCTTCTGGGCAAATTGTCATTGGTGTTGGCTGCCTGCCTGGGTGGGGGGTGTGCTGTGCTGTCTTGATTCCAGAGGCAGCCTGCTGCCGTTCCTCTTGCCTGGTTGCGGTGAGTGGGTGAGTTGGTGGGTTGGTTGGGTGGTGAATGAGTTTAGAGTCGGCGAGGTCTCCAAATGCAAACCGTCCGCGCCGCCGCCGCCGCGTATCCGACGAGCCCCCCATCCATCGGTCCGTCTTACGTGTGTCCAATTCACTCACGCACCCCTCCCTTCCCCCCTCCCGAGTGAGCCAGCGAGCTGGCGGGAGCGCGGGAGAGCTATTATCGGCAGGGCAAGGCACAGTGGGCGGGACTGGGGACACAACGCCGGATGGCGGGGGGGCATGTCTCGGGTCCTGGTGGCGGTGGGCGGCGGCGGCGGCGGCGTAGCTTCGGTGCTTTAAGTTGTTGGGATATACGGATAGTTGCTAGGTACCTACTTGGGATGTGTTGTGTGCATTATTATGTCTGCAGGGTGTCTGGAGGCAGTAGGTATGGGAGGTGGGAACCCAGGGCGTGGGATGGGTTGGGATGCCGTGGGAGGCGGTGGGCTGGGATGCTGCCGCCTAGGTGGGCTGGGCTGCATAAAGTACGAGTATACTGATACCTCCCAGGCCCCTCTCTCAACATGTGTGTGTGTGGGTGCCGGAGGAGGTCCCGAACGAACAGGACGAGAACACACTTGTCTCCCTCTGCCATGGGTTCCTCTTCAGCCGTCGATGATGTGAGGCGGAGAGTTGTGTGGTGGGAATGCGAGCTGCCTACAGGAAGACTGATGCTGCTGCTGCTGCTGTGGTTGCTGCATCATGATCAAGTCAGACGAGACGGAATGAGGCGTGGTGGACAGCTGGACAACAGGATGCGGGCGCTGACTGACGCATGAACGAAAGGGGCTTGGGGCTGGAGAGCTGGATGGCTGTTGATCGTTGAGCTAGATGCCTACCCCGGGTCTGCTACCGGATTCTTGTCCTGCCTGGTAGTATCTCACATCCTACCGCGATATGTGCTTGGTTGCTCGTCCCAAGTCCTTTGCTTGGTTGCTCCCGAGGGGAGAACCGTGGGTGGTGGTGGTTGGGTTTGGTTTGGTTTAGTCTATTCTGGACTCTGCTTGGACATGTGCCTCATGCTTCGCGGTGTAGGGTGAAGGGGGGGAAGTGGTCAAGGTCGGGTTGGCTGGCTGGTGAGTTATGCCCCGCTTGGAAATAGAAATAGAAATCCCCATGTTTTTTAGGTTCAGTTGCAGCTAGAGCATAATGAGCATGCATTTGCATTTTCGTATGTGCGTGCCCGCCCTTGGATGGGATGGGATGTATGGATGCCCGGGTTAGGAGGGTGTGGGTGGGGAAATGGACAGGTCTCATCTTATGTTGTGTGTTTCAGTGATCGGTGGGTTTTTATTTTTATTTATTTGGAGGGGGAGAGTCCGGGGTTGGAGGTTAGAGGGGTTTGATAGGGACGAGACGGTGAGGGGGAGGAATTTGGACACATTGTCAACTCAACGGCTTTCGACGGTTGGTTTGTTGATCGGTTTGGGGTGGCCGGTTGGAGAGCTGCCTGTGGGGGAACCGTTGCTGATGAACGAGGATGAGGTGGTGGTGGCCTCGGCATTCCATCATGTTGTTAGTCCGTGCCGGCTGCCAGTTGGTGCCACCCCTTTTTTAAACTTGGGGGTTGAGATGATGATGTGGTGGGTGGGTGGGTGGGTTGGAGTGGACATGTTTGGCTTTCCTTCCAAGGTTGGATCAACCCTTTCAGGGCTGGTGCTGTAACATGGAACCGCGGCGCCTAACCAGCCTTTGGTTGGGGGGGATGAGATCGTCGTCACCCTCGGTTCTGGGCTCGGCATGCTGCCTGCCCTTTTGCGAGGGGATCTCCACTGGGGGGTGTGGCGGCGCGCGGGTGTCCGTGGATGGGGAGAGAACGGGTCTGAAGATGAGGAATAGATTGGGGGCGGGCGAGGGAGGGGCAGGTTGGTTCCAGCCACATTCCAGACGAGAGCTTGGTGATGAAAGAGAGAGACAGAGAGGCAGGCATGACGACAACGTCAATAAGCGCCCCAACACCAACCACCATGCCCTCCGTCTTCGTCAACAGATTCTCTGTCCCCTTCTGCATCTTCGTCAACAGATTCTTTGTCCCCTTCTGGAGTGTCTTGGCTGCTGCTTGGGGCTGCGGCGTGCAGCCGTTTTCATCCCCCCACCCCTCCCTCTCTTCCCGCGACAGGGGGTTCAGGGGGTCAGCAATGGGCCGGGGTTCAGGGGGGAGGGGGAGGGGGGAGCAGGTTGATTTTTTGCAGCACCCAAGGTGTCTGGTCAGCTTCAGAAATGAAGGTTGTGTGGGTTTGAGGGAAATGTTCTCGCTCCCCTCGTTTTGATTCTCTGGGTCGTTGGTTCGGCGCCTCTTTTTCCCTCTGCGTCTCGTTTGCTAATGTTACATGTTACTTTAATGCCGTCAGAGGCAGACGCGGCTCGGGAAGACGATGCAAGCAAGGGAGGAATGGAGATAGATTGGGGGGCCAGCGGGGGGAAGCAAGCGGCCAGGCGGCGGCGGCGGGCAGGGCAGGCAGGCTTGCAAGCGGACGGGCAAGGAAGCGAGCGGGCCCATCCCATGGGCTCATGCCGGCCAGCCGTTCAGTCCGACCTGCTTGCGGGCAGGGGGGAGGGGAGTGGGGTGGGAGGGGGCCAGCCGTGCCGGCCCTACCGATGATGGTTGCGGTGATACTCTCGAGTTGGGCAGAGCTGCCCTTTCACAACGCATCGATCTTGCTCTGCTGGTTGGGTGGCTGGCTGGCTGGCTGCATGGCCTGATTGTCACGCTTCTGAGGGGCTGTCGCCTCGTCGTGCCTTGGAGCTTGCTTCAGCCAGTGGGAGAGCTGATCGGGCAATTCGTGGGGCGACTGGTCAGGCTTCAGGGGGTGTAGGGAGAGGGAAGGGGAGGGCGTGGATGTGGATGTGCAGTAAGTGTGTGTGTGCATGTGCTTGTTTCTGATCGACCTGCCTGGCCTGGCGGCGCGGGAGGGCAGCGACATAACAGCCAGGATAGCCTGTTGGGGATTTGGCTATGCGACAGGACAATTCCAAAGCGTGCCGTCCCAGACCACACACGTGGGTAGTAAATGTGAGGAGTCGACTGTCGGTTTGGGTTCCCGTGAGGGGGACGAGTGGAGGGGAGGGAAAAGAGAACATCCATTCGAACGACGTGGGCACGAGGTGTCTGATGGGGCTGGCTGGGGCGTCCCGGGGCGTCCTGGGCGTCCACGATGGGCGAGCGACTGGGACGGATCTGTTGTGCTGCATGTCTGACTCCATGTCTGACTGCGACCCTGGCGGTTCCATTGGGGGGCACCCTCCTGGCAACCACACGCGGTGCAGCTTGGGGACACACCGCAGACACTGCCAGCCCGCAGCCTCCATCGCCAGAAGGAGTGGTAATAGTGGGAATAGTTCCCGCTGTTGGTGGTCCATGTGTCCGTATGTTTGTTGGTTTTGTGATCGGCCTGGCGGCGTCGCACAAGTGGTGGGTCAAGGCCAGCGGCCGGTCTTTTTGCCTCTATTTTCTGCTCGCACGCGCTGCCCATCATCATGCCCGTCACGCCCATCAGAATGCATCCGCCGGGCCATCACACACTGCGGCCGTCAGACCCATCAGGCCCGGCGCCAGACCCGTCGCATCGACTCTCAGAATGCGCCGGGGACTTAGTCAGGTCGAAGCAGGTTTTGTTATACGTCAAGGGAGTGGGAGCTTGCCGCGGTTGCACTCCGTCGTGGCGGCGGTAGGGGGCGTTTAATAAAAGGGAAGCACACCCCAGGACGCAACCCCATGCGCCGGAGGGTGACATGGCGTTGCCCAACTCGCTTGAGACTGGCGATGGTTGACACCAGCAGGCGTAGTGTGTTGGGCGCAGGGCGGGCTGTGATTGTTCGGCCGGTAGGCCAGGTGGTGCTGCATGGAGTGCTGCAGCATGGGGCCCTAGCGCCCCCCACGGGCCTGGGTTCGGTGTGGAGGGCCCCGTATTTGCAGCGGGCGAATGCCTGGCAATGCCTGCGAATGCCTGCCACGGGCGGCCAATGCCTGCGCCAATGCCTGCACGCGCAGCAGGGGGGGCCTGGGCACACGCAGCCCACGCCCCCGCTAAGCCTGCAGCCAGCGCCTGGTCTGCACGCACTTGGGGCCACTGGGGCAGCGCCAGGCCCTGTCGTGGCACGCCTTGCCTTGGACCTCCCGCCGCGCTGTTCCACTTTTGAACCCTCTTACACACCAGAGGCCCCATCATCCTGTCGTCTGCCTCGTCCCGAGGCGTGTGTGCCTGTTGCTGCCCTTGTTGCATGCTGGCTGCCAACGACGTCAGATCTCAGATCTGCAGATTCCGAGAGCCATCGAGAAAAATAAGGGCAGACCGACTGACCAACTCTCTGACTCTCCGACCATCCGACCATCCGACCACCCGACCAGCGATTTCCCTGGGCGCGATCGGCACTTTTGGCGTCCCCTCGATCCCGCCCGATCCCAACTCGACCGACCAACCAACAAACAGATCAGGAACCTTGGACAGCTCCCCCCCGCCCTCATCCCTCGTCACCGTCTTCGTCCCTCGCGGCCCCTCCTTCCCTGTTCCTCGTCATCCTCCATCCCAATCCTCCTCCTCTCGTCGCTTCTCCATCCGATTATTCCAGCGAGCATCAGCATCTCCACCCACAGCCCCGCCCGGATCTGCCCAGCCAGAAGGACTTGAAGAACAACAGGGTTGACGTCGAGGTGGATCTGGGGTCCCGCGGGTCCTCGTTGGTCCGGTGTTGTTGCTGAAGGCCCTCGACGAACAAACGAAGCGGTCGTCTCTCTCTCTTTCTCTCTCCGTCGCAACCCTGGACCGAATTGCGATTGCGACGGCCAACCGACTGCGAACCACACTCCCGCGATCCAACACGGGCGTTGTTGCATGGTTGGGAGCTCCGGGCGGCATCGGCTGAGCCCACGCCTTGCTCAGTCTCTTGCCTCTGCCCAGATGGAGCGCTGGGATCTCGGCGGCTGAGTGCTTGAGCTTGTGCTTGCGCTTGATGAGCCTACAGCAACAACAAGCCAGGACGACCAGGACGACTAGGAGAACCAGAATTGCCCACAGAGTCGAGGACAGGACCAACGAATAATAACTGTCACAGGAACAAGAACACATCAAATCGAGGGACGGCCGCGACCACGACGACTGTGCTCTGGCCGATATAGGGCAATGACAACTCCGGCTTGAGAGATCACATCACGCAGGCGGGCATTGGGCATCTGCGCCCTCCCTCGCTCATTTACTCTGGTTTTCGATTCACTATCCGGTCCGGTCACTCCCTCGACTTCTCTCTTTCCGGAACCCAGCCACCGGTTTGATGAGCCGCTCTCATCCTCACCACCATGCTGCCCCTCGTACAGATGCACCAGATGGTGCCGCCCCCGCTCGACTTCCTCGGGCCTCACCAGGGTCACCACAGGCCCGACTATCCCTCTTACCACCAGGCCTCCCACCTGGCGCCACCGCCGCCACAGGCCCCCCATAGCATCGCCGATTCGACACCCCGTGCCTTCGCCATCCGCAGCGCCCATCATGTGCCAACCCTCCACCGCATCACCACCACCTTCTCGCGGCTGCATGCCCACGACCAGGCCGAGCACTCTCTTCGCCGCAAAACCCCCAGCGGAACCATCGACAACGGCTACGACGGCTCATTAACCCACCTCGCCTCAGGTCCCCCGGCCCTGAAGCACATGATTGTGCCCTCCTCTTCCAAGATCTACCCGACAGCCGTCGTCCACAGGGCGTCTAACCCCGCCGCCGTCGTTGGCCCCGGGATGCTGCAACAACAACAACCCCCAGCCGCCCCCTGGACCTACTCCACGCCGATGGACATGAGGACATTTGATCACGCAATGGATCCTGTCAACGGTCTACCTGCAACTCCGAGAGCTTGGGGGGCTGGGCCGCCAAACCCAGCCGTGTTGGATCCGGGCGCTGGGGACCGCACAAACTTCCTGCAGCCTCTGCCCCAACTCAATTACCACGGCGTGTCCGCCATGCAGCCTCTGCTCGGGCCGGGGTACCAGCAGCCGCTGTCGCAAACAGTTTACAGCCCAGGGGGCTACCAGCAGCCCGCCGTGTGGAGGGATGGGAGTCTCGGCTATCAAACCTTCATCCCCCTGGCAAACAACTACACGCCACAGAACCCGGTCGGCAACGCCTTCATGGCGCCCCAGACCTCGATATATCGCGGACTGGCCAATGCTCCCGGCTTGGGGCAGCCACACCATTTCGGCCTTCCTTTACCCAGTCACCCGCTCGACGACGGCTTCGCTCGCTACCCCCACCACCGTGTGGCACATCACGTCCCCCATCCGGCGCGAAACGCTATTGGGCCTGCCCCCGGCCTCGCATATCCTGTCAACCCGGCTGCCGTTGCCAGCGAAATCGGCTCGCCAACGCGTTTCCGGGAACGGGCGTTGCAAAGCGCCCACAAGGCATACAATGACCTGCTGCTCCATCTCACCAATGCAAAAAAGGCACATCATGGGCGGAGCGGCTCCCATTCGAGATCGTCTTCCAAGATGATGGTGTACCCGAAAGCGTCAACAACACCCACCGGGGGCGCATCCAAGACCCACCCGTTATCTGCCTTGGCTGAGCCGACATCGAGCTATGCGCAGCTGATGGCGCAAAAGGACGCGGCAGCCCGAGCCCTCGCCAGCAGCCACCATCAGCAACGGTCGTTTCACGACATGGGATCTCCCGTTCTCACGGCCAGGTCCTCGCTGGAGATGTTGTCCACCCTCTGCGAACAAAGCGGGTGGAAGTGGGTCGAGGGAATGCTGCTGGGGGGTTGCCTTTATTATGGACTGGAGCGTTACGAGGAGGCGCTCGAGTGGTTCAAACGGATTGTGAGCCTGGATCCGAGGTGAGTGGCCCTTTTTTGTCACCATGTGTGTGTGAAAGTTGAAGTGTGAACTGACAAGTGGCCAGTCATGTGGAGGCGATATCGAACATTGCAGCCACGCTATACTGCCTGAACCGACACGACGAGGCAGAGCAACAGTGGGTACGAGCCATCAAGCTACGGCCGAGCTACCTCGAGGCAGTCGAACATCTGGTTAGTCTCCTGTGCTCGATCCACAGGAACGCCGCCGCGGTCAAGGCGATCGAGTTCATCCAACGCTCGTTGAGGATATCGGGCCCCGACGACCCTCGAGATCAAGCAAGCGAGACAGCCAGCGAGGCCGATGTGGCTTCGCCGAGTACTGTTGGCGAGTCAAACCCGGATCCGTACATCCTCGACTCGGACACGACCGACAGCCCGGAGCGGCGCTTCGCTTCCATGGACGAGGACGTCAAGGCGCCTGGTTTCGGTTCCAGCGGCTACCGCATCCCCGGGAGCGAAAACGGCCGGATGATTCTGCTCATACACGCCAAGGGGAACATGCAGTACTCGCTCAAAGACATTGACCGCGCGTCCGAAGCCTTTGAGGAGGTGGTCCTGATCAGCGCTGGTCGGCAGCTTCAGGGAGCCAAGTCTCTTATCCGGAGGATACAAACCGTCTTGGCGCCCCGGGACCCAATGTCGGGCCGCCGTCTGGGCTCCGTCCAGGACGAGCTCTCTGCCCCGTTGCTGCTACCTCCCGACAAAGCGAAGTTCACGGCCCAGTTTGTCTTCGCCCCCACCGGCGGCCAGCTCCCCGGCCTCCAGCACATGCACGAAGGGGCTCACAAGAGATCGGTGGTGGCGACGACGAGCAACTCTCTGTTGTCGCTGGCCAAAATCTACCAGGACGCCATGTCGAACGGCCAGAGCTGCGGCCTCATCCGCCAACCCGCTGGAGTCGGCGATATCTTGGCGCTGTATTATTTATCCCTGTCGCTTCAAGAGAGTCCCTCGACGGCCAACAACGTGGGGATTCTCCTCGCGGGTGTCCAACAAACCGCACCGGCACAATTAATCTCGGTCACCGACATGGGCCTTGCCGCCAGCGTTCCTGGCATCATTCCCGGCAGCGGCCTGGCTCTGGCGCTCGCCTACTACCAGTACGGACTCACCCTGGATCCGAAGCACGTGCACCTCCACACGAATCTGGGCAGCCTCCTCAAGGACATTGGGCAGCTCGACATGGCCATTTCCATGTACGAGCAGGCGGTGGCCTGCGACGGCACCTTCGACATCGCCCTGACGAATCTCGCGAACGCGGTCAAGGACAGGGGAAGGATCAGCGACGCCATCAAGTACTACCAGCGCGCCGTGGTTGCGAACCCGGATTTTGCCGAGGCCGTCTGCGGGCTGTCGACTGCCCTCAACTCGGTTTGTGACTGGAGGGGCCGTGGCGGTGTGCTGCTTGCTGGTGGCAGGTATGATCGGTGGCACGTGGACGAGAAGGGGATGCTTCAAGACGTCAAGAGCCAGGGCGAAGGCAGCGGGTTGATGAAACGCGTCGTGGAAATCGTCGGGCGGCAGCTCAAAGAATCCCTGTCTTGGGGTTCTGGGATCCTGCAGGACCAGTCGATTCTGCAGCTCGTGGCGCAACTCAACGACGCCGGGGCGGGCATTACGGATGCTGGGCTCGACTTGGAGGCCGAGCTTCGAAAGTGGGCCGGAAGGCCGGGCGAGGGTTATCGGATTCTCCGCCTGATCGAGCGCTCGACCATTGCCGCCATGCGTTGCTGGTATCAGGACAAGCACATCAAAAAGGGGTCCCGACCGCTCGCCAGGTACCGCCGGCCGAAACCCCCGGCGAGCCTCTCGATCCCGTCAGCACCGACCGTTCTCCCCTTCCATACGTTCACCTGCCCCCTCCCGGCCAAGGACGTTCGGGCGATCTCGCAGAGGAACGCGCTGAGGATATCGTTCTCGACGCTCCGCTCACCCTGGATCCCGGCCACCGTCTACGAGCCTCCCAACCCCCCGAGTCCGTACTTGAATGTGGGATATGTCTCCTCCGACTTTAACAACCACCCCCTCGCGCATTTGTGAGTAGTTTCCGATTTCTTTGTGGTTAGGAAGGTGTATCTAACTAACCTTGTAGGATGCAATCCGTTTTCGGCATGCACAACCCCAAGCGTGTCCGGGCGTTCTGCTACGCGACGACAGCGAGCGACAGGTCGATCCACCGCCAGCAGATTGAGCGCGAGGCCCCCGTCTTCCGCGACGTGAGCACCTGGTCCCCGGACCGTCTGGTCAACCAGATCGTCCAGGACAAGATCCACATCCTGGTTAACCTGAACGGCTACACGCGCGGGGCCCGCAACGAGATCTTCGCCGCCCGCCCCGCCCCGATCCAGATGTCGTTCATGGGCTTCGCCGGGACGCTGGGCGCGGAATGGTGCGACTACCTGCTAGCCGATTCGACCGCGATCCCGCCGTCCACGCTCCGGCCGCACCGGAGCAACATCACCTTGGGGGATGTCTTCCGCGACGAGGTCGACGCCGACGCCAAAGACTGGGTTTACTCGGAGAACATCATCTTTTGCCGGGACACGTTCTTTTGCTGTGACCACGCGCAGTCGGCCGACGGGTGGAACGAGCGAGATATGACGTGGGAGGAGGAACAGCGGAGACGCTGGAAGATGCGCAAGGAGCTGTTCCCAAGCCTGCCGGATGATGCGGTGCTGCTCGGGAACTTTAACCAGCTCTACAAGGTGGGTGCCAACCAGCCTCTATCGATACCCTTAACCCACCACCCCTTGCTAATTCACCACAGATTGACCCCACAACCTTCCGCACCTGGCTGCGCATCCTCGCAGCCGCCCCGAAAGCGCACCTCTGGCTCCTCCGCTTCCCAGAGCTCGGCGAAACGCACTTGCGGCGCACCGCGCGCGAGTGGGGCGGCGAGGGCGTCGCGTCGCGCCTGGTCTTTACCGATGTGGCGCCGAAACAGCAGCACATCGCCCGCGCGCGTGTCTGCGACCTGTTTCTGGATACCCCCGAGTGCAACGCGCACACCACCGCGGCGGACGTGCTGTGGTCGAACACGCCGCTGCTGACGCTGCCGCGGTACGGGTACAAGATGTGCTCGCGGATGGCGGCGTCGATTTTGAAGGGGGCGTTGCCGAGGGGGGAGGAAGGGGCCAGGGCGGCGAGGGAACTGATTGCGAGGGATGAGAGCGAGTATGAGAGGTTTGCGGTGGCGTTGGCAAATGGGTTGGTCTATCGCCCGCCGAGAGGGATGACGGAGGGGAGGGGCCCCGTGCCGGTGCCGTGGAGGGAGGGCATGGGCAGGCTGGCGGAGCTGAGGAGGTTGCTGTTTGAGAGTAAGTGGAGCTGTGCGCTGTTTGATACGCGGCGGTGGGTGAGGGATTTGGAGGAGGCGTATGAGGTGGCGTGGGGGAGGTGGGTGAGAGGGGAGGGGGGGGATATATACCTTTGATGGGATGGCTTTGGGTTTGGGGGGGATGGGCTTTTTGCTGCTGTTGCTGTTTGCTGCTGCTGGGGCTGATTATGGGATGGATGGACGGATAGGAATGGGGACGGAGAAAATACGTGGGCTTGTTTGTGAACGAACGGGTGGCTAGGTTTTGGTCTGGAAGGAGGTTACGGTGGTTTACTTTCGCTTGGTGCGCTTGCGATCCTTTTGGTTGGGTTTTTTTTTTCTTTTCGTCACGATCGCTCGGATGGGCTGGGCTGTAAGGCAAGGCAGGCAGGCGCTTAGACTTACTTTTGGGCTTGTTTTGGTGGCCGCAGTGGATTTTTATTTTGCGCCCCTTTTTCGTTATTCATCATCATCATGTTGAGTCTCATGTCATGGGTTGGTTGGTTTGTTCGGGTTTTGTTGTTTGCTACCCATGCACCCTCTCTAGGTGGTGGCAGAGAGCAAAGAGAGAAAGAGATGTTTCTGCGAGCGAACCCTCCGCTTAATTTTTTGGTGGTTGGTTTTATTTATGAAGATCCCGATCGTTTTGCGCGAGCTATGGATCGGTTCGGTCGGCTTGGTCGGATTGATGTTGGTATTGCTGCTATTTCGCATTCTCACCGACGTGTTTTGGTTTGGGTATTGGCCTCCCTCGCTGCTTACTCCTTTTTTGCCCCTGAGGTGGTGTTGTTTTAAGTGGAGTTAGCATTGGGTTTGGTGTTGCTGAGGAAACAAGGGGCGGAGATGGTAGGGGCGATAAGGGCAAGTTATGTTTCTTGTTGTTTTGTCTGTTGCTTTCGCGTTGAAATGGGACATCGCATGGCACGGCGTGTGTGTATGTGTGTCCGGCGGGGGGGGGGGGGGGGGCTTGATCGGATCGGGTGGGTGGACGGAGTTGACTCCCTCGCGATGCCTTTTTCCTTCCCCTAACTGTATTCTCTGGGGTGGTGAAAGAGAACTCGGAGTGGCTTGACAGGTGTCTTGGGCAAGAGAGGGACTGTTTCATGTTCGGTTGTAGAGACGGTTGCTTGGTTTCCTGTGCGAATACGAGTTGTTTCTCTGCTATCCTCCCAGCCTGTGCTTTGGGGTGCGATGCCCTTGCTGCCGCTTGACTCTAAGGCGGTGGATGCCTGGTAGACCGCGAACTAGGTCGTACCTCATTCTCCCTCTCCGGACTTGGTACGTCTGTCCTGGAGCGCTGATGGGGTTGTGTGGTGGTGATTGGTGCGCGAGTGAGAGTTGGGTGACAGTGGATCGCTGTGTTCGCGACAGAGGGCCTTCGGTGTTTTAGGGATCGATGCTGACTTCAGTGGCAACCCTATGGGCAAGGGAGGTGAGCTTGGTTGTGCTTTCGTGGGTGACAGTTTGGAAATTGACAACTGTCCGTCAAGTTTTCTACTGCGTATGCTTGCGTATTTGATGGACGGTGCACTTGCGTTGCTGGATATGCAGCAGTGTTTGCGAGAGCTTCAGTTCAGGGGTGAAGTTGACGCTGTCGAGTATCCTATGGGAAAAGAGGGCATATCTATAGTTATAACGTCTTCTCATAAAGTTAGTTAATGACACTGCTGGATGCTATGGTTATGACAATTAAATACGGAAGGGTACGCCAGGTATCAACCAAGCTTTTTACTCTGATGCTCATAATTAACTCTATCCTTCAGTCCCATTTCTTTTCCAGATGTGTACTTGTCGGGCAAATCCTTGGGTTAGACTTGGTCCTGCTCAGTGTTTTTTGCCTGTCCACACTGGGAGGCCAAAACACCAAGACAGGAGCAAACCCGCACATGTGAATTATGTTCTTGATGAGAGCTCGTTGTACTCGTTTCTCTCCGCGGCAACCAGCGGCTCCGGCATCCGGATACCTACATCTCCTCGCTGCTCGCATACCCGTCTTGCTACGCGCCCGCGGTTGGCAAACCCACGCGTCGAGTGCCTCGATCCGGCACGCTCTTGTTTGAGCCTAAAGGGGTGTGTGTGTGACACAACCGCCGGACATGAGGCTGCCTGCCCCCGTATGTCTCCTACTATGTACCTTCTTACCCTTGATCACCAAGGGGGACAAACACGGCTCGGCCCCGGGGCTGGCCGTCCCCAGCCACGATACGAATGGGGGAAGCCGTGGAGCTTCGACAGCCAGCCAGATCGATCGGTGTGATTTCCAGGGCAGCGGCCCTGGGAGGGATCGGCGATGCATCGTGTTCGGGGATCGGGTCCCACACATTGGTTTTTTTTTGTTTCTGTTGGGCGAGCTTGCCGCCAGGGGGGAGCAGGCCGGGCAGGGTTGGCGCTCCTCCGACGAGGAGCGAGAGCGAGAAAGAGCGGGATATCTCGAGACTGCAACAGTTCGCACCGTGGTGCCTGTATGGCGTTGAGCTCGGGATTCCCTTGTTGGGGCTGGGACGGCGGGCCGAGGCGTCGTGTGGATGGCTGAGGCGACGCAAAAAAGAAAAGGGGATAACTAATCAACAGGGAAAATCGAGATGGGATGTGAGACACTGTACGGAATATTGTGCAAGTCAACTTGCCGGGACAGCCGCCCGGTCTGCCGAGTCTCACCGGGCAGAGATGCCAGGCCAGATCCCAGACAATGCAGCATCGAGTTTCGAACTCTGCGTAATGTGCCTGAAGCACAACCCCCCTTGCACGGCGACCAGGAACAATGACACACCAAGCGGCCGAGGTTCCGTCCACCGCCCCCAAGTCCATCCACCGTTTTCCCACGGCGAGCCCCGTTCCTGGCCCGAGACATGGCATGCCACTCTGGTATTTGACCAGAACCACTGCCCCCCAAAAGCAGGTTTGTGTCGCGGCCCCCGATGCTCGGCCGTGCCCGAATCCCGCCTATGACAGGGCAAAGAAGAAGAGGTTTCAGACCATGCTGCAGCAACTGTTGGGGCCCTGGATATAGACAAAACACTTTACAGAGGAGGAGGTATGCGTGCGTGATTGACGCAAACCGCATCACAGGCACTTCCCACGCAAGCCTCTTCGCCTCACGTCCAACACATGCATTACATAGCACGACCTGTCAACATGGGAACAATACTGCCCTCATCATCATCCTCTTGATCAACCCCCAAATCAAGCAAAGTAGACAAAAAGCACCAGCCAAGCCCCAGGCCACGCACGCATCTGCGCCGGCAGACAAGCCCGCAAAAAAAAAAAAAGAAACAACAATCAAATCAATCACATTTCCATCCTCACGATGTGTCGTCCTCACATTTGCCCACTCCACTTGTCTTATTTGTCAACAACAGTCAGCTATCGGGTTATCGCGATAGTCCCCGATCTGGTAGGCCCGATACGCGAGCCCCCCATCCGCTGACCCCCTCCCCCCACCACCAAAAAAAAGCCGTTTCTGGGAAAGGGGGCCCAGATCGCCGGGTCGGGTGTTGGAGCCCCACATATTTGTTTGGGGGAAGGCTGATTGGTGAGACGGGGTTAGGTGGGGGGGCTGGCGGGGGGACCGATCGGGCGGGTTGGGTTCCGCGTTTTTTTGAGAGGAGGAGAATTGTTTGTGCAAAGTGGGTGTGTGACACTTCGGTTCGTCGGGCTCAAACTCTCGGAGATGGATGATGCACTGGCAGAATGGGGGTGTTTGGTGTGTGTGGGTAGGTGGGTAGGTGGGTGGGATGGGTCAACGGTTGCTGACTGCAACTCAGTTGCTTGCGTGGGGTTGGGCTAGAGGGTGTTTGGATTGGGGGTTGTTTGGGGGGTTGTTTTGTTTGTTTCGCCCCTCGGTTCTTGCCGACGACAACGACGGCGGGAGACGTGCTTCGACCGGGGACTGCAGCATCGAAGTACCCTTCACCCTCCACCAAGCGGAGCGGACCCATCCGGCCGTTGACGATCAATCGACGAAAACGAAGAAAAAGTCCAGAAGCCGAAATCACCAGCGAAGACTCCACCCACAAACCGTGATCCTCACCTTCGGACGAACGGCTCCGCCAAAAACCAAGCCACCCTGTGCCTGTGTAAAAAAGAAAAAAAAAACTGTTTTCCTCACCGGCGATGGAGATCTGCCGTCCTCAAGATCCGCTCTAATGGCGTGGGCTGCAGCCCGTGCGGTGCCGGAACCCAAGACACCTCACCCAAGACAGAGAGACAAGAGACAAACAATCCACCACCGCCGCCACCACGGCACCGGTGAGCATCGGCCAGCGCCCACCACGCAAGACGCACGGCTGAACGGAAACGCCACACCACTCCGGCGTGCCCCAGCCGATCGGCCCTTCTCCCCTGACACTGGCTGGCGCCGCGCCGAGGTGATCCTGTGTCGCCGTACCCACCTGCCTGTCTGCCCAGTGCTCAAGTCTCCATCCGTACGAGAAAGCCGCAATGTGTAAATCCCCACGGTACGGTGTGTGTCTCTGTCCACATATCCATCCCGCAGGGCTCCTCCTCCGAACTAGCACGCTCGTTTGAGCCCAGCCTCTCGGCATCCCCGGGCGGGCCGGCTCCCAAGGCCTCGGCCGGATTCTCTCCTGAAAGCATGGCAGTCCCGGCCTCGAACGGGCTCCGCATCCCGCGGGTGGGCTGCGGCAAAACGGCTCAACGGCGGGCGCGGGCGTGGCAGCCCGAAACGGAATCCCAAGAGCAAGTTATTTTTTTTTCTGCTTGGGGTGTGACCTTGGCCGATGGGGTTGCCGCGTGGGCGCTGCGGATCCTGTGGGTTCTTTGATCCTCCCAAGGGTGCAAAGTGGGTTTGTCTGCTGCTCAGAGCCGAGGGACAATGCAAATCCGTCTCCATACAGAACGAACAACGCGGCGGTTCTTGGAGATTGGAGATCGCCAAGGCTGCCTTGTCTGGCTGGCTGGCCATTTTACCGTTTGCGCTCGTTGGAGATCCACCGCCGCCGCCGGCGGATGTGTTCCCTCTTGTCGGTCTGTCAGCAACCTTCTTGTTCCTGTCAAGCGTTGAAAAAGGGGGCGTGGGGAAGCAAGGGAAGGGAGGGAGCGAGTGGGCCCTTCTTCACGTGGGGTTCCTTTCGCGGTGGGGCCCGTCCGTCCGTCCATTTCGTCCCAACGCGGAAAGTTCTCCCTCGCTATCCTCTCCACATCCCTTCCTGGCCCCCACCACCCGCGCACCTGATAAGTCACCTGTCGGGGGGGGGGACGACGAGCCCAAGACGATGACCCAAGCGGGTGGTGTGGTGGGTCAGGAGGGCGGCGGACAAAGGTGTGGGAGGGCGCTGGGCTGGGAGGGGGGGGTCAAGTTGGTGGAGGTTGGTGGAGGTCGGTGGAGGGGGGGGTTAGATCGGGCTAACTAACGGTCTGCCGCCGTCGCCCATCCACCATGCGCGCCCTGCTGCTGGATGCGCCCGGCCCAGGATACGCTATCGGACGCGCTATTGAAGAAAACGGCAACCAGGAGGTGGGGAAACGGGATGGGGGCGAGAGGGGGCGATACGTTGGGCGGGCTGCCGCGGCGGCGGCCCTTTTTCTTTGGCGTGGCGTGGTGGTGGATAACGACGGATGCAAAATTGGCGTTGGTGTTGGTGTTGGTGTGGTGTCCGCACGAGTGCGCTCGGACTCGGGTGAGCACATGGCGACGGGGTTTGTTCGTTGGCGCTAACAACTGACGAACCTTGCCTGGCCTGGAGGACACCCCTGACCAGCTAAAAAAACGTCAGCTCCCTTCCTCCCCTTGCCCAAATCTCATTGACCCCTGGCTGTCATCATCATCATCATCATCATCGCCACCCCTACCCTAACCCCCGGGGAAAGGGCCGCGGCGGCCCCTGAGGGCTCACCAGGGGAGGGGCAGGACAAGGGGAGGGATGATGAGCGGCGGCGACAACGTTTCTCGTCGTATTCCAGCCAACGAGCGCGCAGTGTGGGGTGATTCAGGTTCTGAGACACGTTGGAGCCCGTTTGTGTGTCTCAGCCTCAGGTCGTACCTAAAATGAACACCACACTTGTGCCAGTCTCTCTCTTGTGTCTTTTTCGTCACTCACCAACTCCACCACGAAACGCAACCACCGCTGCGGGATAGTTACCGCCTCCCTCTACCAGACAGGGAGAAGCTGATCGGCGCGCGGTGGTGTAACTCTGGCGGCAGCCCACCCCTTCTGCGCAGCGAAGCTAGACTGGATTTTCCTGATCCTTCCAGCACGCCGTGTAACCCGCGACCCCGTCATCGGGGTAATAATCCCCATGTCCACTCGTGTGTGTATCCGTAAGCAAAGGGAAACCTGGAATGAGCAGATGGATGGCACGGATCCTGTGCCGTCCCCCTCCCCGAGCGGCCCAGGGCGTCGGGTACCCCAATTGAGCAACCAAGCAGGCATCCGTTGATTAACTGGCCCTCCAACAAACCCCTCTCCCAATGGCCGGGTACGCAATGCCCTCCTCGAGGAGGACCCCTTCCTCGGGATCCCAATATCTTTGCCTCTGATGAGACACGTTACACAACAAGGGCAGATAGCGAGCGGGAGCCCACCCACACTGCCCTGCCCTGCAGGCCTTGTCTGTCAATCTCTGGGCGCAATAACTGCCAGGCCGATGGGCGAGCAGCAACTGCCGGCATGACTAAAGCCGAAAGGGACCCAAAAAACCCTCGTTTCAATTATTCAATGTTGGGAGGCGGCGGAAGTTGCCGCTGGCTCTTCTGTCACTACCAAGATTGTCCCTCCCCCTCTCTTCCCCGGCCAAATTTTGGGAAGGCGGATTGACCCATGGACATGGGCATGGACATGGACGGGATGATCATCATGCCCCCCCGCCGCAATTTTCCCTCTTCTCCAGCCCAGCTGTCGTCGTGCGGCGCTCTGCTCCTGGATGCGGCTAGTTAGGTAGATGCCGTGCGAGTTTCATCCCGGGAGGGGGGGCCGTCGACGTCGCCAGCCGGCAACACCCCCGTTCTCGATCTTCCCCCTCCTTCTTTGCTTGGTTGGTGATCGTGTATCCTAGTTGGGATCCTGCCGGTTGACTGCGGCGGTCCCTGCAGAGAGGCCGGGCGAGCAAAGAGAAAAAAATAGAGCAGCAGCAAGTGGAATCCTCGCCGCAGATCGTTCTTCAGCAGATGTGGCGGGTAGGATTGGCGGTGATTCCCCTTTCTGCGCTATCTCGCTGCTCCGCTTTTCGATCGATCTCCGGTTTCTTTTCTGTTTCTTCTGCGCAGGTACAGGATTCGAATACGGAGTGCGTGCGTTTGTTGGGAGGGTAGGTAGGTACGTATTCTTTTCTTTTTGACCCTTTTCTGTTTCAGCGGGGGGAATCGGTGGACGGCGTGTTGGGTCTGTTCATCTGCAACGGTGCGGGGCCCTGCACACACACACACACACAGCCGGACTCAGGTTTCACACGCTGAGTGGCTTTTTCCCACTTTTCTCGCCCCGCCGCCGCCCAGTTGTTGTGTCCAGATTTGAGTGCCGAAGACTCGGGAAACCCAGACAATGTTTCAGATCTCCGCAGCGAGGGTTTGTTCACCTCGGGGCTGGGGAGGGGGAGCATCAGGGAGGGGGAGCGTTGCAACAATGGTCACACTTGGCGACGCGAGCATTCCAAGACAATGGCACTGTCGGAAACGGCAAGCTCGCCTCTGCTGTCGTCCCGTGCTTGCTGCTGCTGGTCTCGTCCTCGCCTCGCTCGCCTGTCCTGCCTGTCCTTGTCTGCTGCTGCTGCACTGCACCGAAGCGAAAACCAAGACGGGCGGCCCGTGCGTTCAGGGGATTTTCACCCGTTCTGACAAAATTCTCCGCCGCGCACGCCGCCGCTGCTGGCCCAAATGAAAGAGGGATGGATGGCTGGTGGATGCTTGGTTGCCCAGGTCTGGTTTGGGACGGACGCGGCCCCCATCGTTTGGCCCATTCCCGTCCGCCGCGGCCGCCGGTGGTTGCCCTGCTTGCTGGGTGGGACCTGACCTTGCTGCTGGGAACTTGCTGGCGTGCTCGATGGTGTTGGTTTGGTTTTGGCGTGCTGCTGATGCTTGCCTGGGAATCAATCGCCAAGAAATTAACGGAGCTGTGCTATGAGGGTTGTCGCGGGATCTGCGGCTTGGGTCGCACAGACGGTAACGACACAGGATCTCGAACCCGTGCGTCGCGAGGTCGCCGACCTGACATTCCCGAGGTTGCATTTGGGAAACCACAAGGGCCAGCAAGCGCCAGACAGATTACCCACCCCCGCGTTGTTCGCGCGCGCCCCCTTCCGCGGGAGCGAGCGAGGGTCGTGGTTTGGTTTGGGGAACGGACCAGGGGGAAGGGGTTGTCAGATCAGGGCTGGGCGGCGGCGGCGGGTGTGCGGCGCCTTTTTTCGTTTCCAAGGTACGGACGGCAGAGCACACGGGACAGGACATGGGGGGACGACGACAAGGGGGCAAGGGACATGGGTCGTGATGAGCAGTGCAGCAACAGGACGTCGACGGTAGCGCACCTCAGGCTGGGAACGGTGGGGCGGAGAGTTGCGCCGGGTGTTGGGGTGGCGCCGGATCTCTGCTTTCCGGGATTTTTGCAGCCAGGGCACAACCGTGGTTCGGTGGAGCAGTCGAGTTAGCGCACGGCTTAGGTAGTCACGCAGGGGTTTAGGGGCTTCGTCTCGATGATTGGGCGATGGCGATAGAGATGGAGGAGGCCAAGAAGAGACTGACAAAGGTTGATGATGAGCATGGGGCCGTTGAGATCTGCCCTTCGATGCTCCGTTGCCCCTCCCCCGTCCCCCCAAACGCCGCCAGGGTATCCCATC
This sequence comes from Staphylotrichum tortipilum, assembly GCA_033296695.1. NCBI lineage: Eukaryota > Fungi > Ascomycota > Sordariomycetes > Sordariales > Chaetomiaceae > Staphylotrichum > Staphylotrichum tortipilum. The sequence goes on along the minus strand of MU855376.1, from coordinate 13,216 downwards.
TCTGGCGCTGCGGATCGCAGTTGCGGGAAATGGCACATTCCAGCCATTCACGGCGGCGCGATGCAATGATGTGCGTTTTCCTGGGGGATGGACCCGGATGGGGGGCGATCGCTGTGGTTCTCAGCTGCTCCGCTCTCCCAGGCCAGAACCAGGCAAAGGCAGTTCGTTCCAAGCCCGGCACCAAGGCATGCCATGCCATTGCCATGCCACGCCCACCGAGGCAGGACAAGGCAGGCTAGTTGGTTAGGCCCCAGCGCTCTGGGATGGAGGGGAGGGGAAGAGAGAAATTTGTTTTTCTGGCGGCGTGTGCGTGACATGGCTTGGCATTTTTGCTGTCTGTCTGTCGGCATCGAAACGGAACAGCGCCGCACCCCACCTCCCGTACTAGCCATGCATGCCCCATCTCCACGCTGGTGGGAGACTGGGCCGTTGCGTTGCCGTTGCAGTTGGCTCGCTTGTGTGTGTGTGTGTGTCGTCTGTGGAACGGCAGGACAAAATACACATTAAACCCAAGGCGGGTTGGTTGGGGGTGAAGATTGCTTCTGCACCGCACCTGATGATCCGCCGTCACTTTCGGCAGCCCGTGCCCTCGTTTGCTTTTTCCTCGCTTTTACCGGGCTCAGCTTGTGTGACCTGGCCGGGCTCGGCTCGATTTCGATGGGCGGCTGCGATGCGATCGAGGTCGGGAGGTTGGGGAGAAGGGGGGAGGGGGGAGGGGGGAGGTCACAGTGCCCCTCGTCCCATCTGATCACCACGACTCGAGGGAGGAACAGGATTGCGTCTGCAAAAAAAAAATGTGCGGCTTCGTCGTCCGCTATTACTGTGTAGTCTCGTCTAGATACTAGATATTATCGTACAGGATTCATGCCGCGCTGCTCCAGTGTCCCCCCCTTTTCCGCAACGGAGCCGTTTTTGCCTTCAGAATCCCATCCTTCCCGCAGGCCAAGTTCATATTACATGTAGTGAGTGTGTGTGTGTGATATAGTAGTAAAGAAAACAATAAACAAGAGGGAGCGACAGACAGCGAGCTCGAGAGTAAGACGCACTGAAAGGGAAAGAACAACAGACCGCCGGGCAACAAAAAGGTAAAACAGAGAAAAAACTGGGGTATCCTAAGAGAGAAAACAAAAAGCAGACCACCCGACCGACCGACCCAAGACGCCCCTGTCTCTTTGCTCGCTGATGACTTGAATCCCACCGTCACAAAACAAAACAAAACAAACTCCAAAACGAGAGCAGGAAGGAAAAGGCTCAGTTCAACAAGAACGAAACGGACCCCTTCCCCCCCCTCTCCCTCTCCTCCCTCAGATACCCCGTACTCGGCCGCCTCCCCGCGGCCCTCGAATACGGCTCCCACCGCGCGGACGCCCTCCCAATCGGCGTCGTCGGCGCTGTATTCACCGCCCTGCCCCTTGGCGAGTAATACGCGCCACTGCTGGAGTGCAACACCTCGGACGACCGCCTCACCGGCCCAAACCCGGGCTCATGCACCGCCGGCAGGCAGCTAGCCTGCGGCGGCGGGGTGGGCGGGGCGAAGAGCAAGGGGGGCAGGGAGAAGGTTGTCGGCGAGCAGGAAGCGGAGGCGGGTTGGGAGAGGGACCAGGTCGAGCCAGAGTCAGAGACAAGCGAGGGCGGGCGGTGGTCCGAGTCGTAGGAGGAGCGGGAGGAGGAGCAGCGGGAGCGGGCGGCGGCCGCTTCGAACGCGGCGCTGGAGGAGTCCGGGTGGAAAGGCAGGTCGAGGGGCACGGGGGGGAGGATGCCGCGGCGCTCGGGGAGGGCTGAGAACGGGGGCGACGGCGGGGAGGACGAGGCAGAGGACGACGTCTCCTGCCGCTTTGAGGTCTCCTTGCGCTTGGCGCCGTTCCACCAGTTCTTGATCTGGTTGTCGCTGCGGTTGGTGCCGAGGGAGCGGGCGATTTGGGCCCAGCGCTGCCCGCTCTCGCCGACCATGCGCATGATCTGGCGGCCCTCGTCGTCCGAGATGGGCGAGCGGTTGAGACCGGGTTTCAGGTGCTGCGTGTACCGCTCCCGGCACTGCTTGGCCGAGCGGATCCCCATGCCGCCCGCGATCCGCGTCCAGTTGGGCCCGTACGCCGCGTGCAGCTCCAGGAGGACCACGTCCTCCTTGCCCTCCCAGTTGCGCTTGTTGAGGGCCTGCTCTGATAACATGGGTGCGGTTGTTGTTGGTGAGGTCCTCGAGGGATGTGGTGTTTGGTGTGTTGTGTATCAACAACGTCGACGGCGTCCCAGGGCCGAGTGTTGATGATGAGTTGAGGATGTGAGCCCACCAGGCTGTGAGTGACGAGGCAATCGATGGAGGTGGTTTTGTTTGGTGTGGGTGGTGGTGGCGTGGGTCCCTCTGCTGGTGACGATGATGGGACGAGGAGACAGACCGAGGATGTTTGGTTGATGAAGGTTGTTGTCCGGTTGGAGGTGTAAGATGGGTCAAGAGCACGGAGTACCGGGGACGAGGGAGCGCGGGGGAGGGCCAAAACGTTAATATACGCCCAAATATCCTGCACACAGCGTGGGGCGCCAATAGTGATCGCTGACCGCGGCGCTCCATGGGTTCAGATGATCGGCCACCAGGGGGGGGGGGAGAACAAGCCAGGGGGGCGTGGGCATCAACCGGGCAGGGGGTTTGGTTAACGGGGGCCTTGTCCTTGTCCTTTCTCGCCTCGCCTGGGGTGTGTTAGTGAGGTGGGCCCCCTGTTGAGAGCAACACACCACAAGGCAAGGGATTCTTGGGCCCAGCGCAGGTTGTCTGCCAAGGGAACTGGCGAGCGTGCCACTCGCCTGGCCCTTCTCGTTTCGATACAAGCATTTCATAATGTCAAAGTTTCGTCCCGGCTACGAATCGGGCTTTTCTCTCAAGGGGGCGTTGGTTGGGGCTAGTTTACCAGAGGAGACTCGGCCGAGGGAGATGGTCCGGCGTGCACAAGAAGACACGAGAGCAGATGCCTATCCTGTGAGTGAGGATTGTGCCTCGGGGAGCACCGTTGTGCGCAGAGTGACTACATATGGCCGGTGGTGTTGGCCGAGTTGTCTTTCTCTACTGGGTTGGTGATGTTTCACCCAGCGCCTCGAGTCGGGCTGTCCGCCAACATCTCCTGCTTTTTCCCAAGTCTATGTCCGCAGCAAGGGGCAGCGCTGTTTTTGTGCACAACGCGTGGGTTGTGCACGGCTGCCGGGCGGCAGCGATATGAGGGGCGGGAGATGCGACCTCATCCTACCTGGTCTGCCCGTCCGCACGGAGGGGAGCACACGAAGGAAGTGGGAGCGAGGTGTGGGTAGGCGGGCGTGTGTGTGTGTGAGCCAGAGCCGCGGGCGCGGCCAGCATTCCTGGGGCCGTGGTGCTGGGACAGACTGGGCTGTTCCCGCCCGCTGGATCCAGCCGCAAGTCCAGGACCGGTTTCCTGGTACCAGATCCCGTCATCGGCTGGGCGGGCGCAATAATGAGGGGGACCCGAAGGTGGATGTGATATGGTTTTTTCCTCGCCCGCTTGCTGCTGCTCGGCACTTGAGGTAAAAACGGCAGCAACAATGGCACGCTGCCACCAGGACCAGACCCGGGGCGACGCTGGGCGTGGGAACGCATGAAGGATGGCATGCAGGACGCGCTCGCTTCTGTACGGCACTTTCAGGAGGGCCCATTGGGTGTGTCCCGGCAGGACTGCCCCGGGGTCGAGCTGATCTCATCATCCATGTCTGAGGGAGAGTATTATAGAGAGCGTTATAGCCATGGGGCCCAGCCCGTCTCGCGCCAGTGGCGACAGAGCGAGCAGCGGACAACGGCACTGAGACGGCAGCGGGACAAAGCGGGACAAGCGAAACGTGTCGTCGGGTCGCATTTCCTCAGCGCTGGGCCCGTCCAGCCAACCGGCCGCTCCCCACACGTGCCCGCGGGCTGTTTCCATCGTTTCGGGACGCAGATTTTGGGGACGGAGCAACCAGTTGAGCCCTGGCGTGAGCTCGGGTTGCACGGCTCATTTCTGGCCGCCCTCTGATCGCCCATCGCTGGCCCCATTCCTGGTTTCCGCGGCATCGGGGCTCGCGAGTCAGGGCTCACGGCTTGGTCGCACGACCGAGACGAACCCCCGCGAGCCGACAGAGTTCGGGGGGGGAGTGTTTTTTTCTTGAGATTGATTTTGATTTTGATCTCGATTGTGGCTTCCTGGTGCATGACCCTCTTGGCAGGTGGGTTTCTCGTTGTGTACCTCGCTTGCGGAGAGCTCCGCACGGTCGGTTGGGGTTGAATCGTCAGCCCGCTCTCGCTCTCGCTTGATGGATTTTGATTGATTGTAACTAGCCAACTGGTTGGGTGATTGCTCTGCTTGCGTTGTTGCTTTCTTTCTTAAGATCGGGGGGGAAGGGAGGGGGGTGAAGGTTGGCGCGGGGCCAGGCGGGGTTCGTCAAGATGGATCGTATCGTATCGTTGGCCTGGTCGCTCGGGATTGCTCTCTTCAGGCAAATTCCCAAGTTCCCAGGCTCCCAGACCCCGCCAGGCCCCCCAAGTTCCAATTCCAAACCCCCGTTCGCCCAAGTTCCCAACGCGCCGGTCCGTGCTGATCCTTGCGGGTGGCTTCAGCGACCCATCCGCCTGGGTTCCCGGCCGGCTAAAGGCAACGCAGGCTCTGGGGTGCGTCGGAACCTGCAACGGCGCTTAGCTGCCCTAAAACAGCGCTGCGCTGGCCCGTGCGGGCAAGGGTTGGCTGTCTGTTCTGGTTGTCTGTCTGTGTCTGTCAACGTTACATGGCGCAATTCCCGACAGAACCCGGGGGACGGGCGGAATGACGAGGTGCGGCGTGGTGGTGGGTGCCGTGGTGGGTGCCGTGGTGGGTGCTGTCGGTGGTGCTGGGCCCGAGTCTGCTCCTGCTGCTCCAGCCTGTCATCCCGAGGTTGCATCCAGCAATCATCGAGGCAGAGCAGACGGACGGCAGCCGCGGCAGGTTCCCGTCTGCGGTGCTCTGCTGCGCTGCAGTTGCGCGGCTGTCCGGACCTGACCCAGACGGGAAACCACGTCGCGGCCCTGGGCGGACCAGACCAGACAGACCTCGAGTATGGCCATCCAGTTCGTCGGGATCGGACGACGGCTGAGGATTGGAGGGCTGGGTATGGAACATTGAACATGGCGTCTTCGTTCGGTGCCTGTGGCCTCGCTGTGGCCTGGCTGGGGACGCGCCACCAACCCACGCTCACATGAACGCACACACCACCGCCGCACTCGCAGCCTCAAACACCATCTCGGTAAACGTTAGTCTCAGGTGGCCGCGGGGGTAGGCAGCAGAGGTCGCAACGGCCGCTGGATTGGGCGAGGGCGACAGCGGCGGCGCTAGAGACGGTCTCGATCAGACTGCGAGGGAGTCTGTGACAGACGGACTGCGGGGGAACAAAACGAGCTACTCTGACCATCCGTCGTCCCCGACTCCCTGGTGCCTCGTGGTAAGTGGATGTGCGGGTGTGTGGGCGCGTGTGGGCGGGCCTCGCCGCGGGCGAACGTCCCTCCCTTTTTTTTTTCTCCGAGGAGCGAATCGAAGCAATGGCCCGCGCCCAGGAGGGTTAGCCAACTCCCCAACTGCTTCATTCCCCAATGAATGCCGCAGTTGGTGTGGCCAGGCCAGGCCGGGCCAGTGCCCTGACTGCCTGTCCCAACGCGGACAGGCACCACACCACGGCCTGAAACCAAAACCGATCGGGCTCTTCCTCGCCAGCTCGCCGCTTGGGGGTTGGGCTGCCTGGCATGAGGCACACGAGGCGCACGAGGTGCACGGTGTGTCGTGCGTGATCTCACTCAGCTCCACCTCCAGGCTTCTCTCTCACTCCCCCCCCCAACTCCAACAAAGTCCCCCAACGCTCGCCCACCCACCCACCACAACTCTCCCGCGCAATCTCGCTCTCCGCCCCCCTGGCCCTGCGAGACGGTCACCTGGCAGTGTTGATGCAACGGCATCACGCAACCCCCATGCCCGCCAAGCGCCAAGCCCTAGTTTCAATCCGCCCTCTGCCCCCTCCTCCCTCACGCCCATCCATCCTGCCGGGGTCTGGCCTGGATGCGGGCTGCCAGATCGCGGGGCAAGCAGCAGCAGCAAGCCATGGCAGACAACGGCACGCCCTCATGCTCGCTCGCTCATCTCTCATCTCTCTCACACCCAGCCCATGCAGCTCCGACCTGCATGATCTTCCCGCCCGCCCAGCGCTTCCTATTCGCCCACCACACCGTCACCACCACCGCTCGACCCCTTCCCATCCATCCCCTCCTCCCTTTCTGTCCCCCCCGCCGCTGATGAGCCGTGTCCCGCGGTCTGTCTCACACCGACGACACTGAGCCAACGATCCCACCTGGCCTTGCCCTGGCGGCGAATCGTCGGCCCACACGTCGTCCCCTCGTCAAGGACACACAGTCCCCCCACCACGAGAACGCAATCAAGATTTGCAGAAGCGAGCAGCGGGAGGGAGCATCCACTCACCAACCCGCCGTGCCGTGTGTGTCCCACGTCGTCGCGCCTCTTGGTACATACACTGTGGATGTACATCATATGGGGTCGCTGACGAGCATCACCCAGTTACCACCCGCCCGCGGTCATACCACCCTCGCCCTCCCATTTGCCACCCTCCCTCCTTCCCAACTGGAGAAAAAAACCGTTGACCCTCGGCGGCGGCGGCGGCGGCGGCTGGACCTCGGAGCGGGCTGCTGCGTGGGCTTTGGCTGTTGCGGTGGCCTGCCGTTCGGGTGCGGCGGGCGCCGGCGTGGTTGCCAGACAACATGTCCCAAAACGGCAACCCTGTGAGAAAGGGCAGAGCAGAGCACGCCAGCGGCTCGGGCACCACCCTCCCTTCCCATGTGGCTAAAGCCCGACTCGGCGACCTGGGACCGGGAAGGGGAGGGATCCGCCGCGTTAGCGTTGACGCAAAAACCGTTGTCACACAGCGCCGGGTCGGGGGCATCCAATCACCAGGGGCAGATCTTCAGTGGCGCTGTGTCCCTCCCCTCCATCCCCCGTCCGCTGTGCCCAGGGGTGGTTCTCGCTGACCTCCCCCCCCCTGCAGGTACATTTCTTGTAGCACGGGACTGGAAGGGTACGTACCTGGGCCGGTAACCGTTCCTGGCGAAATCTAGCGAATGCTTTCAGCTGAGCATTGGACGCCTCAACCGCCGAATCCGGAAACCCCCCTCGCCTCAACGCTGGGCAGCCCTGACAGACGATGTCTCCCCCTTCCGGAAACCCGCTGTAATTCCAGCACTCCAGCGCCTGCTTGGGGGCCTGAAGCACCCGTGGAGCACGCTGGAGATGGTCTCAGAGGCCCAGAGGGAAGCTCTCAGCGCCCAGACGGCCTCCTACGACGGCGGGAACTTTTCCTGCCCCCAGTCCCCCTTTCTGCTGCATGACCGCGGGACGGGATGGACTCCCCCTACCAAACCAATCTCGAGGCTGGTTCTCTCCTGTACGGAATATGCAACTAGCTGGGCCAGCCTAGTTGAGTCTGGAGTTAGCTGGACGGAGGATCCCGTATGTCCATACCAAGTGCATACATAAAAGAATCCCGCCCAAAAGCAGCATGGGCCAAGTAATAGCGCATCTGATATCACTCCCCGTCTCAAAATAGACTTTGGCCAACTCACACGCGCTCACACGCTTGTTGCGATCAGGATCTTATCGGCAAACCCTTCGCGGCTGACACAGACTCTCCTTTCTTTTGCTTCTTTCTTCCTGCCTAACTAACCCCAGCACCGCCGGTCGCGCACGCCGATGCCCGCATGTACGTGACCGTCACAGACATCTGCACGCGCGCCCAGCCGCTCTCAGCGCCGAGCGCCGAGTTTGCGACGCCATGAAGGGAAACAAGCATTGTTTGTGATCGATCGTTGTTCGTCCTCTTTTGCTCCGGGCTAGCGAGCGAGATCCACACCCCATCCAACGACGATGCCACATATTGGGGCCGGCCGGGCATGCAAGGGGGGGGAAGGGGGGGGTTGTCCCTTCTCCCCGGCTGTGGTTCGTTGGTTGGGACACCCAACCCAGCCTCCGCGACCCCTGTCCAGCTCAAAAGCTCTGTCCAAGAGCCGCGCCTGGGATGTTGCCAATTGCGGCTGGCTGCGAAACACACACACACATCCCCGTCGCTGTATCCCGCCAGCTGGGAAGCACCCAAGTGGATGGACACTGCCGCGATGGGGGCTCCGCCCGCTCTCCGCGCGCGCTTCATCAGCTCCCTTTGCAGCCGGCCCTTCCATGTTGTTGTTATTGTGGTTGTGGTTCACACAGCGCGGCGGCTGGTTGTTGGTGGTGGAACTCGGCCCACCCCCTCCTTCAACCCCAACCCCAGCCAACCCCAGCAGCAGCCCGTCAATCATCAAGGAACCGCCACCGCCGATCCCTTTCGCTTCTTCCGAACGCCCCCGAGATCGTGGTCGCCGCCGCCGCCGTTGAGCGTGTGTGAAACCCCCTCGGCGCGCCGTCTCCTATTGGCGGCAGACAGACAGCTCGTGTTCCAGCTGGGGACGGCCCACACCCCCTCCCCTGGCTCCGAGACGTCGGAAGGGCAAGCAAGCTGCTGCTGTGGTTTTTCAACGGTCAGCTTGGTGAGTGGTGAGTCGTAAGTGGTGGTGGCATTCCACCCAGACCTGGTCTGTGTCGGTCTGGGGCGTCACCGAGCGGCGGCAAAATCTCGAGGGCAGGACAGGGCAGATCCCACCGCGGACGGAGCTGCCTTGCGGGAGTACCTCGGTTTCCTTTACCGCCCATCTGTTGTTCCCGACCCCGTTGAGGTAAATCCTCCCGGCCCGTGGGCAGCTGAGGGTGGCCCGTCTAGATTGCGATTGCCAGAACGCGACGCTGCGCGGACAGGGCCGGTCCTTGTCCTCCTCCCTCCCTCCCGCCCGCACACAGTGGTGGTATCCAGGCCGCGAGGGAGGCGGCCTTGTCTGCTGGCTGGGCAAGCGGTCTGTCTGACGTGGCCGTCGGCGGACGAAGGATACCCTTCCCCGCCAGGCCTGCCTGCTTTTCTTTCCGAGGAGACAGACCAGGGCAAGGGAGAAAGAGCCCGAGAGGCTTGACGGGGGGGGGCTCAAAATTTCCTGGCTTACTTGCGGGCTTGCCGTGTTCCGGGCACGACGACGACAAGAAGAAGAACAACGGTCGTTTCCCGTCACCGTGCCCCTCATGGAACGCACGCTGCAGACCGACCCCCCCCTCTCCACTTCCTGCATGTCTCTCGCTCAGCCCCCTCAGTGGCTCGCGGCTGGAAGTCGTGGCTTCCCGGGCCTTGGGACGAGGAGGAGCAGAGCAGGAGGACCCTTAGAGTGTTTCGGCTTGAAGAGAGCTGCGCTGCGCTCTGCTCGAAACAATCATGCCGATGGCGCCATCTGCGTGTTGTGGGCGAGCTGTGGCATGTTTGAACGGTGAGACATGCATGGCCGCCAGGCAGGGCAGGGCAAGACAGGCAAGGGCGTCTCAGATGCGCTGCTACTGTGTGTGGCAGACTGCTGGATTTTCGTATAACTGGCGCTTGTTTTTGATGGACTGGGCGCCAGGGAAACGCCGGGTGTCAACGGTAAAACCGCTGTCGAGTTTGTGTGAACCTACATGCAGTGATCCTGGCTTGTCCGAGATCTCGAGGGAGCTGGACATGGCCGGCGTGTCCGGGACGGCTGGGAGACACCATTGACTTCCTCGCTGCCCTTTGCCCGATTCCTACTTGCTGACGGCGAGGCACTTGGAGTGGCAATAAACTAACTGCCGGATCATGTACAGGGACGTGAGGCTGCGGCTAGGTCTGTAGATGGTCGGCACAGACGGGCTCGATCACCATCCCCCCTCAACCTGCGACAGCCTCCATGCCCGTGTCAGTCAGCCACCGTCCAGTCCCATACATACCCGTTTGCCGGTCCTTTGCCTTTGCAGCCCTGGGCATGGCTCCTTGGGGAAGCCAACGCCGGATGGCCGCGACCGTCTCGAGTCACTCGCTTTTCCTTGGAAGCCCGGCGGAACACCCACCCCTTCGCAACAAGCGAGCCCACACGAGGACTCTCATGTGGACACCGCTCTGTCTCACTTATGCCCACCCCTCCCTCCTTGACGCTTCCCCCTCAACTGGCAGATGGCAGATGGCCATGAGATGGTTGGATATTAGGCATGTCCCTTCTGCCGGCCGGGCCAAAACCGGCCACCCACCAGGCCACCCATCACTCCATCCATCGGCGACGACCACCATCCACAGACAGAAGAGGGGGGAAGGGGGAGCAATAAGCAAGACCTGCATGCGCAGAGCAGCACAACAACATCCCCAAAACACTCGCGCCGGCGTCGAGAGGTGAGTGTGTGTTGTACACATCATCGGCTGCGGGGGGAAGAGGACGTGGAGGAGGGGAGGAAGTGGTGTGTCGGCCGGTTCTGTCCCAACCGATGACGGGCGGACACGCATTCTCGCTCGCTTCTCCAGCGCTGGGCGACCATTCACCCGCTTCGTCGGGCTTACTCACTCACCCCCCTCTCCCCTCTCTCGCCCGGATACAAGGCCATGGAGAGGGGGTGGTGGTGTCGGTGGTGGGGGACCCTTCCCTTGCCCTTGCCCGGCTGGGTTGGGTTGTACTGTCCATACATGTACTCCCACACGCAGATAGATAGTAGATGTCCCGCGGCAACGGATCCTGGACGACGAGGGATGGGGTTTCCCACACGACCAACAGGAAGCCGAGGAGGTGGAGGAGTAGGGGGTGCTGCGAGACAACGCCCGCGGATAACCAACGGTCAAATGTCGCCACCGCCAGCAGCACACACCCAGCCGCCGGGGAGAAAACGGCTGCCCGGTTCTGCCCCGTAAGGCTGCTGGGGCAGGGAAAGTTCGTTTTGGTGCCGGTTAGGTAGTTAGTTGAACCACCTAACGTCAGCTGGCAGCGGACGGCCCGGCGCGCGCAGTCTCAGCTCTCAGCTCAGCTCAGCTGGGCTGGCAATATTTGTCTGTATGTTCCAGCAGAGCTGGAAAAATAAGGGGGGCCAAGACTTCAGCGTCAGCTGGCACGATGCTCACCACCACCACCATGCATCACCAACACTGCGTCGGTTATTCCGGAAGCTGAGCAAAAAATCCGTCTACATGATCATTGTTTTTTTTTTTTTGTTTTTTTCTTGTTTGCTGTCACGCATGGTGGGGATGTGCCAGCAAATCCCCCGAGAGCTTGGATCCGCAGCTGTGGTTGGGCGGCGAGGAAATTGCATCCTGGCCGCTTCACAGCTGAAGGCGGAAAGGGGGAGGGGCGGGGAAGGATGCCACGGTTCCGGAGATAGAGTAAGGGGTAGAGAGAGGAGATGGGAAGGGAGTGGATGGATGGGAATTGAGTTGGATCGGCTGCGCGCCGACGGCGAGGGGACTCCCGCGATCAGCACAGTGAGCGAGGAGAAGAGAAGGGGGGCGGGCATGTGGGAGGAGCATGGGAGAGGATGCACAGTACTGCTCCGACGGCGTACATGCACGATGGGCGAGAGAGTTCCCGGTCTGGGCTTCGTGCAGGTTTTGACGCCGTCCCATCGCGGAGGGGGAGTGAGTGTCCACGCCCCGTCGCTCTAGGCCATCCTCTGCGACCTGCCCGTGCCACGGCCTTGAGAGCTTGGGGAAGGGGTGGGGGAGGATAGGGGGCCACGCCTGTCAGGGCTTGCTCATGGGGACGAAGCAAGCTGGAAGGGCAAGCGGGCGAGTGGCCCAAGGAGGACTCAGTACCTGCTCGCCGCTGAGGCCTGAGGAGAGTGCCTTGGTCGAGGACCCTGAGAGGGTCCCGAGAGAGCCCGAAACAGATAGTGGATGTTCATACGCGCCCTCACAGTGGCTCCAAGGCGCGACGTCCACGGAAACATGGACGAGCGGGTAGGGCCAGTATGGATAGACTTGGGAGGAGGCGTAACCGGTCGAGCAACTGGAAAGGCAGCCCTTGAGGAACAGGTTTTTCTATAGCTGGACGCCCGGGGGGGGCGCCTTCTCGTACTGTCAACACGCACACTCTTGTGTGCCACAGTGAGTGCGAGCTGTTGTTTCCTCCCAGGCCGTGATGATGGATACGTAGGTAGCCAGCCAGACGCTCGACCAAGCACATCACTTGACTCCCACAGTCACTAAACTCTCTCCCAGATGGACCACACATCGGCGAGCAGGAGAGAAATCGGTGCTCTGGTAACTCCTTCCTACACAGTAGCGTACTCACCCGATTTCCAGTTCCATCACACCTTGTAGTTGTATTTGTCTGTCTCCTTCGTGCAGGAGTTGAGCGTGCTCCGACCATCGAGCTCCATAAACCCAACCACGATCAGACATCTCTCATTCAACTCACTCTCACAAAATAGACAATCATCCGTATTGAGTCCAATGATTCTCGAAACAATCCCGTTGATCAACCATCTCAGTTCCAGTTGGTGTTTGATGATTCAGCGAAAGGCCCAGCGAGCCCCAGCGAGCTCATGGCCGTCGTTGCCTGGGTAGTCATCATCACTTAGTGACACTGCAGCAACCAACCCCTCAAGTCAAGATAAAATATATTGTCAGCCAGCCGAGACAACAATAGTCTAAGGGACTATCATACCAAGGCCAGCTCGCTGGTTGTCTGTCCACTTCCACCGAAAAACCAGCGCAGCACGCCCGATGGACACCTACGATACACCCTAGGCTCCTCTCCACAACCCGCCAGGAACCCAAACCCTCTCGCCGCCATCCACCAGTCCCTATCAACGGATATCAACACCATGGCCACCCTTACTTCCCCTTGCTCCCCTCACCCTCACGACTTCCCTCCCCTTGACGACTCCCCTCCCTCTCCTTCCCCTTCCCACCCCCCTCCCGTCCATCCCCATAACCACCCACCCACCTCACCGTCCCCGCCGAACTCGAATGGCTCACCGAGCCCGTCTCCCCATCCCTCCTCACCCTCCTCACGCTCCCCGTCGAGCCCGTTCCCCACACCGGCAGCTCCTCCATCTCCTCCGTCGCCCCATCCGACCTCACCCTCCTCACACTCCCCGTAGACCCCGTCCCCCATACCGGCGGATCCCCTTCCATTTCCTCCGTCCCCTCCGACCTCACCCGCCTCACACTTCCCGTTGACCCAGTCCCCCACCCCTCCACCTTCCCCCCGCCCTCTTCCTCACTCCCCTCCGTCACCTCCGGCACCACCTCCAAACCCCCTGTCGCACCCCCCCCAAGCCCACCACCCCGACCCCCCCCCCCCCCCCCC
>MU855375.1:32789-86132 GCA_033296695.1 Staphylotrichum tortipilum | reverse complement strand
CACCCCCCACAGCAACAACCATCTTCAAAACCATCACGGCAACCAACCCCTCCAGCCCCTCCCCCAGCACCACCAAATCCACAACCCCAGCCAGCAGCAAACCCACCCCATCCTCCTCCTCCTCTTCTTCTTCCTCATCATCATCGACCTCGATCTCAACAGGCCTTCCACCGATGCCCAGCTCCTGGACCCCCGGCCTGGCTCCCACCCCGGACCAGCCGACGGCGGCAGCGCCCGCCCCAAACCCCTTCAACTCGGGCAAGGGCAGGCTGGATCACCATCACAATGCCACGGGGACCAAGGCGCCGTTTGAGAGGGTGAGGGAGTGGGTGGGGAGGATGGTGCATTGGTAAGGAGCTTGGGAAGGAAGGAGGTGGAGGGGTGAAGAAAAGGGAGGAGGGAAGGGGTAGGCTGAGGGAGTGGAAGGGAGGAAGTTAGGGTGTTTTCTTCGTCGGGTTTTGGTTTCTTCTTCTTCGATTCAGTCGTTTATTATTATTTTGTTGGACGCCTTCGCTGGGGGGCTTTTTTCATGTTCGGGAGGAAGAGGGAGGAGGGAATCAGTAAACATGTTCTGTACACCACCCACGAGACCGATCTTTACTTTGACTTTACTTTGCGCAAATCCCGAATCATCCTCTCTTCTGCGTGTCCGTCCTGGTCCCTGTCCGAGATGTGTTTTTGGGCTTGCCCCCATGTCTGCTGTGGTCGTGAAGGATGAGTCCTTCGAGAGAGATTCATATCCCAAACCCTGAATGAATCAAGAGGGTGCCTAATGAACGAGCCTTTTTCTTCTCCTCCTCCCCTTCCCCTTCCCCTTTCAGACTCCAGGAAAATCCTTGGCAGAGCCGACTCATGCAGCGTTGTGGTTGGCTGGCGCGCCCCCACCGAGCAAGACTTTGGCATGGCCTTTGCTTGAGCACGTCATCCGAGCTAAAAGGTTTGGTTTTGGAGCATCCCCTTGATGCCATAAGCAACTGACGCCTTCTCCGATGGACCGCCGGGACAAACACACATGAAGCACACCTTCGGTGGGCATGGGCATGGGCATGGGCATGGGCAGCGGCCTGGCTGCTGCTTTTGCCGGCTGCTCGGGAATCGAAACGGCAGACGCACGTTACGTTGCCCTCTCTATTCTGTACTCGATCGAGACAGAGCCAGGCCGCCGGCAAAATGGGCACGGGAATGAATCAATGATGAGTTCAGGGGATGACCACACCCACTGTACTGTTTGTGCATGTAAGGAGGCGACAACAGGGCGTCTTGGCGCCGGAAGGATGGATGGGATGAAGGCCCCAGGCGTCCGCCAGGTGCCTTCGCCGCCGCTGAAAGGATGACCGCCGTTACCGGGGGACCCTCAGTGTCTCGCTGCTGGCCAAAGTCGCATTGCTTCGGTCCGTTACCCTGCCTGTCGCCTGTTTCACTCGTAAACGGAAGTCTGGGGTACCCGCGGAGACGGCAACGCGGCAGTCGGGATTTATTATATCTGGCCTGCCGGACCTCGCCTCGACCTTTGCTCTGTTTTTTTCTCGCTGGTCCTCTGTCTCTTAATCTCCTCCGTCCTTTGCTTCCTCCACCTCCTCTTTGATACCCGGCTGCTTGAACTGGTGGAAGTGCGGCCTTTTGCTGAGCCTCACCCCCGTCTCCAACGGTCACTCGATCCGAATACAGAAATCATCCCAAAATGGCGAACTCTCCCCACGGCGGCGTCCTGAAGGACCTGATTGCCCGCGACCTGCCTCGCCATGCCGAGCTTGCCGCCGAGGCTGAGACCCTGCCGGCGCTGCTCCTCAGCGAGCGTCAGCTCTGCGATCTCGAGCTGATTCTCAATGGCGGTTTCTCGCCTCTTGAAGGTGCGTTGTGAGAGAAAAAAAAACACCCCACCATGTCAAACATTGGCGAGGGGCAATGCGGGATGGGGGCGGCATGGTGGGATGGTGGGGCAGACATGAACCCCGCCATCGCCAGGCCTCGTCCCGCACCGAAATCAGAGCAAAAGCACTCCAAAAGCACTCCAACAACAACGAGAGGCTGACAAAATGGCCAAAATGCAGGTTTCATGAACGAGAAGGACTACAATGGGTATGTTTGACCCCCCAAAACGAGCAATTGGCATGTTTGCACCAGTACTGACACGAGTCTTGGCAGGGTCGTCAAGGAGAACCGCCTCGCCGACGGGGCCCTCTTCAGCATGCCCATCACCCTCGACGTCGACCAGGCGACCATCGACGAGCTCGCCCTCAAGGCCGGCGCCCGGATAACACTGCGCGATTTCCGTGATGATCGCAACCTGGCCATCCTCACCGTTGAGGACGTTTACCAGCCCGACAAGTAAGCGAGCCCGCCTCCGTTTGTGCAAACGTGCCAAGGGTCGCGTCATCGCGTGGCATAATGGCAAGGTTGTGGGGAGGGAGGGGAGGGTCCATTAGGAGAAAGGAAACACCCGTCATGCTAACCCGCACGTTCTCTAGGAGCGTCGAGGCCAAGGAGGTCTTTGGCGGCGACGAGGAGCACCCCGCGGTTCGTTACCTGTTCGACACCGCCAAGGACTTCTATGTCGGCGGCAAGCTCGAAGCGGTCAACCGCCTGCAGCACTATGACTTTGTCGAGCTGCGATGTAAGCCCCCCCTCCAACACCGTGACCATGACCTGGGCCGTGGCCGCGGAGAAGCCCAAAGCCAAGAAGATGCAACGTGCTCGAGACAAGACGTGCTGACGGCAATGCCCCCCTCTCCAAAGACACCCCCTCCGAGCTGCGTGCTCACTTCGACAAGCTCGGCTGGGCCAAGGTTGTCGCCTTCCAGACCCGCAACCCGATGCACCGCGCCCACAGGGAGCTGACGGTCCGCGCTGCCCGCTCGCACCATGCCAACGTGCTCATCCACCCGGTCGTCGGCCTTACCAAGCCCGGCGACATCGACCACTTCACCCGCGTCCGCGTCTACAAGGCCCTCCTGCCGCGGTACCCTAACGGCATGGCCGTGCTCGGCCTGTTGCCGCTGGCCATGCGCATGGGTGGCCCGCGCGAGGCCATCTGGCACGCCATCATCCGCAAGAACCACGGCGCGACGCACTTCATCGTCGGCCGCGACCACGCCGGCCCGGGCAAGAATAGCAAGGGCGTCGATTTCTACGGGCCCTACGACGCTCAATACGCCGTCGAGAAGTACCGCGACGAGCTCGGCATCGAGGTGGTGCCTTTCCAGATGATGACGTACCTGCCCGACAGCGATGAGTACGCCCCTGTCGACCAGATCCCCAAGGGCGTGCGCACGCTCAACATCTCGGGCACGGAGCTGCGCTCGCGGCTGCGCAGCGGGCGCGAGATCCCCGAGTGGTTCTCGTACCCGGAGGTGGTCAAGGTGCTGCGCGAGTCGCACCCGCCGCGCTCGCAGCAAGGGTTCACCGTCTTCCTGACGGGCTACCAGAACAGCGGCAAGGACCAGGTAGCGCGCGCGCTGCAGGTCACGCTGAACCAGCAGGGCGGCCGGTCCGTGTCGATGCTGCTGGGCGAGACGGTCCGGCACGAGCTGTCGTCGGAGCTCGGCTTCAGCCGCGAGGACCGCGACAAGAACATTGGCCGCATCGCGTTCGTGGCCTCGGAGCTGACGCGCTCAGGCGCGGCCGTCATCGCGGCGCCCATCGCGCCGTTCGAGCCCGCGCGCGCGCACGCCCGCGAGCTGGTCGAGAAGTACGGCGACTTCTACCTGGTGCACGTGGCTACGCCGCTCGAGTACTGCGAGAAGACGGACAAGCGGGGCATCTACAAGAAGGCGCGCGCCGGCGAGATCAAGGGCTTCACGGGCGTCGACGACCCGTACGAGGCCCCCGCCAAGCCGGACCTGGTGGTCGACTGCGAGAAGCAGTCGGTGCGGTCCATCGTGCACCAGATCATCCTGCTGCTCGAGGCCAAGGGCCTGCTGGACCGGTTCTGAGCGGGCGGCGCTGGTGAGCTGGGGGATGGTTAGAGGGTGTTTGTTGTTAGCGTGAAAGAGGAGTTTGAGGACAACTCGCTTGGCACAGACAGACGGACAAACCTGTGGCCAAAAAGCAGAAGAGGATCAATGTTATGCGGAGTCAAGGTTTGCCTTCCGGGATGGTTACTGTGTGGTTAGAGTGGGTTTTAGGTAGAATGCGATGGATTTCAAAGCTCAAAGCACACCCACCCTGCCCAAACCGTGATCCAGGCACACACAACCCACCCCTCCCCCAAGACCACACACAGACATCGATCATCCCGCGCTGCTGTGACGTGGGTGCAGCAGGATCGGTTGATTGATTCATGGTGGTTTCTATTCCTGGGTGGCGGTTGGACCGCGCGACCTGATTGGACGCCTCTCCCGCGTGCTTGCTGCGGGCAGGCCAAAAGCCCAGCGCCTACGGGAAGGCAGCACAGGGGGGGAAGCTGCTTCGTCGCCCTTTGCGGGCCAGCCAAGCAGTGAAAGGAGGGGGAGTCATTGGCCGGCCCGCGATGGATGGATGGATGTGCCCAAGCAACAAGGGGATCCCACCCTCGGTTGCTGAGCTGTGGGTTTGAGATCTCGTACGAAAGACCTCAAGCTGGTGAGACTTGCCGGGGTTAGGAGGGGGAAGGGAGGGGGAGATCGCAGGGGATGGGTGGGTTGGGCAGCGGGAGCCGACGGGGGACTTGTTGATATTCCTTGATGAATCTTGTCCACAGAAAATGGGAAGGCAACTCGGTGCTGTGATACCCGCGGACATCTCGTGGTGCTTCCGTTGGGTGAGACATGCGGCCGTTGATCGAAAAAAAAAAGTGCCACTCAGGGCAGCAACGGGCAGCTGGCTTGACTCATGGAAGCAAACTGCTGGAAGCTCCCCTCTCACCAAAGCGAGAGGTGCGAGAGTGAGTGCGATGTGGTTCGAGCAACTTGCATTGTCTGTTAGGTGCCGCCGACACTTCAGACAGTGGCATTCCTTGGCCTGGCCTATAACACACACTGTACCGTGGATCCTCGGGCGGGTCGAGGCGGTGGCCGTAACGGCGGGTTTGAGGCTGGCTTGAGGGCAAGTTGCCGGGCAACACAGTTCCCCACACTGTCCGGGACCTTCTGTGTCGCCTGCATCACGCTCCTTGGGGCTGCCCAATGACCAGCATCGCCGCCCAATAGCCTGCGAGGCAGCAATCCTTGGGGCAGGAATCGGGACCCTGTTTTAGGCACGATTGTGGGAAGCTCCAACAATCAGTCAGTCAGTCAGTTCCGTTCGCCAGTCAGTCCACCTTCGCACGCGCCGTCCATACATAGAACAACCGCTTCCGCATCGGGGAATGCAGTCGTCGCTTGTTTTGAGGAGGGGTTGGGTTCTCGGAGGAAGAAGCGGCAGACAGCCGTCACAGCCCACACCGACCAACTACCCAACGACCAACCACACACCCAAGTACGGGCGGGGGAAAGCTTTGGTTGGCCCCAGGCATTTTTCGAAGACAAACTAGACAAGAGACGGGCGCGCCCACCGGCGATTAGCACACACACACCACACCCTGCAACACCCATCCATCCGTCACTCGCCGCTGCCCGCTGCCCGCTGCCCGCTTTCGCCGCTCCCGCACACACTCCCTGCACTGCGCCGCATCCATCCCACCGTGCGGGTTTTGTGGTGGTGTTCCCTGCGTCCCCGGTCAACCGCAGCCGCAGCCGCGCCCTCTCCCCGTCTTTAGGGCGGGCGCCTTTCTTCCCTGACATGGTCCATCATGTCGCCCTCTAAGGACCGCGATGTCGACGTCGCCGACGACCGCCCGCGCGAGAAGCCACACCGATCCAAGTCGGAGCGCAAGGACCGAGACCGCGACAGAGACCGAGATCGAGATCGAGAGCGGGACCGAGACCGAGACCGTGAACGAGACCGCGAGAAGGATAGAGATCGAGACAGAGACAGAGACAAGGAGAGAGACAAGGATCGGGAAAAGGATCGCGACAAGGAAAGAGACCGGGATAGAGATCGCGACAAGGACCGCAGGCGAGAAAGGGATCGAGACACGGACAAGGACTCGCTCCTGTCGTCTTCGCACCGCCACATCCAGTCCTCGCACCGCTCGTCGAGGTCCTCCAGGCTGAGGCCCACCGACAGCGAGACCCAGTCTCGCTCCCATCGACGACACAAACCAAAGGACATGGGCCGGGATGACCTGGAGGACGACAGGTCGGCCGCCTCGAGGTCCATGACCGAGCTGGTGCCGGAGCTGTCGAGGGGCATCCAGGTCGACCGCCGGAACATACCTTACCCTTCATTTAGCAAGGCACACAGCAAGGAGGCCCTCCATAGCAAAGAGGATGTCTCGTCGTCGTCGTCGCCTGCTCCCCGCCTCGCAGACCCCCTCACGCCCGAAACCACGGACCTCGGAGGGACCGAGATGAAGCGGTCCAAGTCGGCCGACTCGCCTTCCGACACCCGCAAGAGCTCGACGACGCGGCAGGAACAACCCGCCCAGGACGACAGGCCACCGTCGCCGCCCGAGACCGACCTGTCGGCTCAGAGAAAGAGGCCCGAGACGCCAGTGTCGGTCAAAGAAACGGCGGGAGTGGATACTCCCGACACCAGACCGTCCTCGAGGGGCTCGTGGGTCTCGAGGTCCACGTCCAAGCATGAGTCTAAGTCGAGAATCTCCAAGACGTCGAGCCAGGCGACGTTTGTCATGCGGCCAGCGCCGTCGGTCAGGCTGCCCCGTGGCGACGGTTCCAGGATAGCGAATTCCGAGGTCACGGATCGAACCGCCTCGACCGTCGAGCCGGGATCTGCGGCGACAGCACTCCCAAGGCGAAGCGTCTCCGTGGCCAAGCCGTGGCCGACCGATACTGCGGATTCCTCGCCTGAGTCGGCAATCGACGTCTCTCCCAGGACCCCTACCCACACACCCGGCTTCCCGCCACCGCCTCCGATATCCGAAGAAAAGAACCACTACTCAACATCAGATGTTCCTACCCCCTCCGCAACGCCAGCCTTCCTCCCCGGCCCTCCTCCTCCCCCACCACCGCCGCCACCGCCGCCCGCGCTCAACCCCACGGAGGTACCGCGGGTGGATTATCTCATGCAGAACGGTGGCTTACCCCAGCCCGTTCCTAGGACATTCCTCTCGGCCCTGCCGCGACAGAACGGCACACGCCCGTCGAATCCCCCGCTCCAGGGGGCCGAGACCCTTTTTGCGCCCTTCTTCAACCTCCTTAACCAATACCAAACGGTGATCTCGGGCCATGGCTCCATCGCCGTTGCCACCGGCCATCGGACCGTCGCCCGTCGACTCCTGGACCGGTTAGAGAACGTCTTCTCTCGCGACCTCTCTCCAGACGGTTGCCCGTGTATCATGTGCGAGCGTTCGGGGCTGCCTCGCCGGGGACTGGGCTGGGGCGAGGTGCTCGAGCGGGTCAGCGGGCGGGTCGAGATGCCGTCGTGGCCGCCATTCGATTTCTCCCTTCTCAGCACCAAGGCTGTCGAAGACCTCGCGGATGTCCCGCCCCGGCCGTCATCGCCGGTCAAGATGGACCCGGACATTGCCGAGGAGTTCAGGGAGCACTACCTCCGGCAGACAAAGCGGGTCAAGGCGTCGGTCGACAAGTGGATGGTCAACTGCGAGAAGACAGCCGCGCCGCCCCCGCAAGACGTCGATGACGAAACCCTCGCCTTCGCCATTCTCACCAACCTAGAACAAGAAGACCGGCCGTACTTCAACGCCCTGCTCGCCGGCGCGCGGGAGCTGCAGTCGGCCGTGCGGGCGCCAACGCCGGTCCGGCGGCCCCGCAACGACTTCATCGTCAAGTCGGGGCTGTCCCTCCAGCGGCTGTACCGCCTGCACCAGGCGCCGCGCGACGCCGAAACGACCGTCTACCTGGTCAAGAACCCGTCCACGCACGACCTGCTCTACACCATCTCGGACATTAGCGTCTCAGAGTGGGAGATCCTCACCTCGGGCCGCTTCGACGGCTTCCTCTGGTCGGGCGCCGAGGACGACGGGATCCAGGTCGGCGACAGCATCTCCCGCCTCGCCACGCCCGCAAGCGGGCTCTACCCGTCGCCCTCGCGGCTGATGAGCCCCGGGCGGCCCATCTCGCGGGCCGCCGGCGTGGGCACGCCGTTCGGCGGCGGCTTCTCGCGTGGCCCGACGCCAGCCTCGTTCATCGGCGGCTTCTCGCGCGGCCCGACGCCAGCCTCGTTCATCAGCGGCGTCTCGGCCGCGTCGTCGTCGTACCCCGCGCGCGGGGCGGTGACGCACGACGAGGAGACCGAGGTGGCCGCGCTGGCGGAACTGGAGCGCGAGATCTTCAACGGCATGGAGGCGCTCGAGGACGCGTTCGAGAAGCTGCACGAGCAGGCCATGAGCGTGCGGGACCGGCTGCGCAGGCGCGGAGCGGCGCTGCAGATGAGCCTGCAGCAGCGGCGGTTCGGAGCTGCGGGCGCCGCGGCCGGAAGGGGCATCGACGTGCTGCCGCTCTCGGGGTCGAGCGGCGGGTACGACCGGCCCGCGTGGGCGGACGAGGAGAGCGTGGACGGCGCGGACAGCGAGTGGGGCGGGGACGACATCAGCGAGCTCGCGCCGGATGACTCGGCGAGTCAGGTCAGCAGCAACAGGCTGAGGCGGCCGAAGAGGAGGATGGAGAGGGCGACGCCGGCGTTGATTGAGGAGGAGGATGAGCAGTGATTTGTTTGAGTGAGATTTTGGGTTGGATGGATGGAGGATGGGATGGGTATGGGTATGGATGAATGGGTTTGGGCATGACACATGGCATGGTATGGTACGGTGTGGATGGGTGGGCTGGGAGGGGTTTTGTGCGTGTAGCGAGTCAGTCCGTTTCCATTATCCGATAATGCTGGATTTCGCTCTCTCTCTTGGGCTGTCGGCTGCTCTCTCTGACAGGTTTTGGGTTGTTTTGTGTGTGAGATACCTCTTCTCTGTTTGCCCTACTCTACTCATCTCCTCTTTCTTGGGTTTGGATTTGTTCAGCTGTCTACACCTGCTGGCTTGGGAATTTTTTTTTTTTTTTTACTCTAAGAGGCGCCTTGCATTGGAGGTGCTCTGGGTCGTAGACAGACTTTTCTCGACAGCACTTTTGATCTTACCATGCCCCTGGTCCCCATCTGGTTGATGGTCTCGGTTACCTGCCTCCGTAATTCGAAAAATGACCCTCCTCTGGTGATGCTTAAGTTTGGGTTGTGCTCGTGATCTGGACAGCCTGCTGGCCTTTGGAGGCAAAAGACAAGACTTGACACCTCTGAATCCAAGACACTTCTGACGTCTGGATCATGAGGGTGCTGAGGTCATGTGCTTTGGCGGAGTGAAGGCCCACGGCGAGGCTCTCGCTCACAAAACGCGATGCACAGGATGGGCATTTTGAACAATGTGATCAGCTCCGGGTGATCGATCCTTGGCGGGCCGTCGCGTGGCTACAGGGGGTCGGTAACAGGGGCCAGACCGCCAATCAGGGGTCCCTTTACCCCTAGCGACGGTTGTGCTTCAGCGCCTAGTATTTCTTCAGGAACCAAACCACACCACACCAAACCCAGCAGTCGTCTGTCACCTCGACGATGCATGCAACACAGGCAAACATCCAAACTCAAGCGGCCTCTCATATTCGCCACGGCCCAGGCTCGGCCTCGAAACAAGATGGAGACGCCGTCCCCATCTTGTCCAGCTCGACAGGCAATTCGGCTCCGCTACGGGAAAATGAGAAAATGAGAAAAACGAGAAATTGACGCGGTGAGGTGGAGTGGTTCGCTCTTGGTCCAGGGGGAGCGTGGAGCCGGGCCAGACCAGACCACGCTCTCGGGACGGCCCCTTTCTGCATTTTCTGGCTAGGGGGGGATGGGCAAACGGAACGGGCATGGACAGACACTGCCGTTGTAGCCGGGAGTCAAGCAGGGACTGCCAGCAGGGCAAGGCGAGGACAGACTCTCTCAGCCCTCACTCATCCACAACTCCTCCCTCCGTCCACCCCCCCTTTGTCTCTCCCAGCCCAACCCATGACTCCATCGTCAGGCGGGCATCATGGGCTGGGCATCCCATCCCTCACCTGCGGCTTGCCCGCTCGCCTGCTCGATATCCGCCTCCCAAGACACTAGTTGCTGGGAATTAGACTTTACTTTAGCTTGGTCCTCCCCTCTCCACCAGCGACCGCTTCCGAGCCGTCCGAGATGATCAGAGAGACAAGCCCGTCCGGTTCGCCGGCAACGCTCAAAATCACCCCTCGAACAAACTGGCATGAGGAGAGGAGAGAGGTATCTAGGCCCTTTCCCGTTGTTGCCTCCCTTCCCAGACGAAGCATCCCTCCCCGAAGTCGCACAGATGCCACCTGGTGGCAGCCCTGTTGCTACATCGGGAATTATTACGACCACTATCACAGCCAACCTCTTACCCACCCCAGAGTGGTATACACACACAAAAGGGGAGCAGCCCTGGGGAGTCTCTGGGGGAGCCTGGCGCTTCACCACCATGGCGCCATGGAACCGCCGCTTCCATCCCACCACCATATGGCTCCTGTTATTCCTCCTCTTTGCCACCACGAGCCAGGCTCTCGAGGTTGACCTGTACGTCTGACCATCGTTGGTCTCGGGAGTTGTTAGTTGACTGTCTGACCAACTGGCTGACCTGTACACATCACATAGATCCCCGCCGCCATTGTATACCGGCGACTTTGGCGACTGCTACGCAGGCCACAGCCAGTTGGCCGTGTCGAGGTTCGATCTCGCCTACGATGCCGGCAACCGGACGTTTGTCCTCCACCTGGACGGTGCGAGCAAGGCCAAGTTTGAGTCGGTTGAGTGTAAGTGGTTCTGAGCAGAGGACTACGACCCCTGGCCAGGTTGACTGACGGTGAACGCAGTGCGCATCTTTATCAATGCTTGTGAGACTTGACGGCCCTCCTACTGCTACGGGCAACACTCAAAGTCTAACTCGGTTTCACAGACGGCACCCCTCGTCTCGACATGACGGTTGACCCATGCGGGCACAACATCACCAGGTGAGGTTGAATGCCCGTCCCGGTAGAGGCATGGCTAACACGTCCCCCTCCCCTATCCAGCCTCTGCACCGTGAAGCCGGACGTTCCGGTCTCTGCCCACGCCGAGATCCCAGTCAAGAATGCCCGGGCCATCGACAACCTCCTGTCCGGGTTCCCCTACGACCTCCCCGACTTCGAGGGCACCGCGATTCTGCGGATCTACGCCAAAACCCCGAACCGCGTCGAGATCGGCTGCGTCCAGGCGGCCCTGACCAACGGCCAGAGCCTCTCACACCCCGAGATCATCGCTCCCGTGCTCGGTGCCTTCACCCTGGCCGCCCTGGCCGCCTCCTTCCTGACGGCCATCTACGGCGTCAACACCTCGTACATGCGCATGCACCACGCGCACTCCCTCTCAGCCGTGCTCGTCTTCCAGACCTTCCAGACCATCTTTTTCTCGGGTCTGTTCTCGGTCGACTGGCCGCCGCTGCTGGCCGCGTGGTGGTCCAACTTTGCCTGGTCCGCGGGCTTCATCTACATCGCCGGCCTCGTCCGGGCCATCAACCACTTCACGGGCGTGACGGGCGTCGTGAGCCAGATCGCTGTCACAACGGCCAAGGTCGCGCGCCGCGCCACGGCTGAGCAGGGGCTGGACAAGGACACCGAGGTGATCGTGTACAACTCGACTTTCTTGGCCGAGTACTACTGGTCTGGCAAGCCTGTCGACGCGGGCATCCCGCTCCCGGGCACGGGGTCTGGCTTCGCGGCCACGCTTGCGGCCGTCAACATTCCCTTTGCGGACGCCTTCCTCGTCAGCCTGATCTGGCTCCTGGTGGCCGTCGGGTTGATCGCGCTGGCCATCACGGCCTTCAAGTTCCTGCTTGAGGGGCTGGCGTCGGCGGGCAAGATTCACCCGGAGAGGCTCGCCTGCTTCCGCGCCCGCTGGACCGGCTACCTCGGCCACGCGATGCTGCGGACGCTTGTTGCAGCCTTCTTCATGATCGTGACGCTCGCGATGCTGCAGTTCACGATACTGGACCCCATAGGCCCAGTTGCTGTGGCCATTGCCGTGTTCGTCGTCGCCGTCATCGGGATCGTGTTCCTGGCGGCTGTCGGCTGCAGAGCACGCACTCGGGATGGGCGGTTCCATTTCGAGGTTGACCGGCTCGTGTTTTACCCGACCAAGGTTGGCAAGAAGATCCCGGGAGTTGGCGCGGCGTGGGAGGCTTCCCTGAGAGAGTACGCGGTGGACGTCCGGCCGCTGTTCACAGTCCCGATGTACCGCATCCGGCACCTCAACGCCGACCCGGACCGGCCCAGTGTCCACCTGGACGAGCCCTTCGTCAAGCGGTTCGGGTGGCTGACGGCGCGGTACCGCCGCACGCGGTGGTGGTTCCTCACGTACCACGTTACATACCTGTTGTGCCGTGCGGCGTTCCTGGGCGGCGGCTGGCAGAGCCCCCACACGCAGGTCTACGGGGTCCTGGTGTTTGACATTATCAACTTTCTCGTCGCCGTTGTCCTGGCCCCGTACGAGAGCGACCGCAACAACGCCATGGGTGTGTGGATCCTCGGCATCTGCAACATCTTCACCTCGGGGGCGGCCACTGCATACCTGCCCGGGTCAAACTATGACCGCGCAGACGCCGCCAGGCTCGCCATCGGCATCGTCGTCATCCAGTCCCTGACAGTGCTCGCCCTCGCGATCCTGATCATCCTCAGCTGCATCGCCACGTGGATCTCGCTTATGCGCAACCGTCAGGAGCTGGATCCCGACTGGATGGAGCCCGTCCGGAGCCGGTACTCTATGGCCATGGAACTCAAAGCCCAGGACGTGCCCTTCGGCGACGAGACGGACTCGGCCCCGCCCACTCCGCAGTTCTCGGTCGGCGCGATCCAGCGGCGCCCCAAGATCGAGGACGAGGACGAGGACGCCACCATGTACCAGCACGACCTGGACCACGGGCCGTTCCACCGCATCCTCATATCAGCAGCTCACCCCAATAACGACGACGACGATGACGATTCCTCCTCCCACCTCGCCGTCCATCCCCACGCGCCCCACAGCAACTGCGAGAGTCGCGCAAGCAGCACCTTTGCGCACCCGCGGCTGAGCACGGGCAGCCTGCCGCGCGCCGCGAGGCCCTACCGGGCGTCGTGGTCATCCCGCGAGTTCGGCGACTCGTCCGCGGCGGCGGCGGCGGTGGCGCTCAGCCGGCCGTCCAGCGTGGTGACCAAGCGGCTCAGCGGCATCACGTGCGTCGTGACCGACTGCTGCGACGCGCCGCCGAGCAGCACGTCGTCGTCGACGGCGCTGGTGCGGCCGCTGCGCCCGCAGAGCGAGAGCACATGGAGCCTTGGCGGGGGAGGAGGGAACAGTGGCACGCCGTCGGCAAGCAGGGCGTCGAGTCCGGCGCCAGCGAGGCTGTCGCGCGAGACGGTGAGGTTGTCGAGGGAGGTGGTTGCGGGGGAGTATCACGGGGATGGGAGGAGGCCGCCTACGGCGTTGCCTGAGGCGCCGGAGCCGTTGGAGTAGATGGAGGTGGGATGGGAAGGGGAAGAAAGGGGGGGGGGATATGGTAGAGGGGGGACGTTGTAGTTTGGTGTTTGATCACATGATAACAGCCGTTGTAATGGATATGGCCCGTTTATTTCTTTTTACTTGTTCCATTGGTTGATGGAACGGTGTTGGTTTCCCCCAAAGGGGAGTTGGTATCCCCCTCCGTCGACAAACCACCTTGATCAACCATGATCGTATGTCTGTCTCGGAGTGAGTGTTTGGATCGATCCGAGCCGGGAGTGGACCGGCTCGTAGGAACAATGTTGCCCCCCCAGCGGGCAGCATCCCTTGCTCGGCAGTAAACCTGGCCCGCGTCCCTTCTGTCCCCTGCGTCATTCGTCCCTGTCCGCCCCCGCGCCAACTCCCGAAGCGCAAAACCCCTCCTTCCCCATCTCCCCACCTCCCCATGCCCCTTCTCCCCAGGACCCAATATTCGCCGCTTTGCGGAGAACCCCACCAAGTCGAGCCCACCCACCAGCTCGCTGGGACGGGTGGACTTCCATGCTAGTCGCTTCCCATGTTGATGTTACAGGGTGACTCGGCCATGATCTCATTACACGTGTGCGGGAGGGCTCCGCATTGGATCTCACGGCCTACACAGTAGATTCTTGTTGTTGTTGTTGTTGTTGTATGAGATCAGGCACGGGTCAATTGGCTTCTTGCCCGCCGTGGGGAGCATTCTATCTTGCTTTGTACTCTAGCCTCCCAAGCTCTCGGGTGCTATTTTCCTGTCCCGTGCACCTCGAGGGCCACTTCAGAGACAGAACAAATCCACCATCGCAACCCCATCCCGACCAATCTGGGGGTTTGGATTTGGCATTCCTGATCTTAGTCCGTATACCCGCCTGGGGGGCCCCAGCGATTTATCAGGCCTTACCAATCCCGACGGCTCGCGCCGTTCGTTCATCACGATCATTGTCCACCACCACCACCAACAAGACCACAACAGACAGCTATTACAAGGGGTATATAACTACACACACAGACGACAGCGGGCAGTTCTGTTTCTTTCTCGAGACTTTTGGGATCTGGACATCTCTTCTCTCTCTCGTAGCTTTCACTCTCCTCATTTCTCCCCGAGCACGGCCACGGCCACTCCCTGCCACCCCGACTTACACCATCACCACCACCACCATCCTCATCACCACGAACGCCATGGCCCAACAACACCCCCCCGCGGCGGCTAACGCCAACGCCAACGCCCCGTCGCTCCTGGACCTGACCATCGACAACATCACGCCCAACACGATCCGGATCAACTCGCAGAGCCCTGACGCGCGGCTGACCTACGTTATGGCGCGGCTGGTGACGCACCTGCACGATTTCGCCCGCGAGACGCGCCTGAGCACCGACGAGTGGATGGCAGCCATTGGGTTCCTGATTGGGTGCGGCAAGATCTGCACCGATGTGCGGAATGTAGGTTTCCTGGGGTGGGTAAAGGGAGTGACTGGGCCATGAGCTGACCAACTGGAAGGAATTCATCCTCCTCTCTGACGTCCTCGGCCTCTCCCTCCTCGTCGACAGCATCAACCACCCCAAGCCCGAGGGGAGCACCGAGGGCTCCGTGCTGGGGCCCTTCCACACGCACGACGCCCCCATCCTCGCCAACGGCGCCAGCATGACGTCCGACCCCGAGGGCGAGCCCATGCTCGCCCTCTGCACCGTCAAGGACACCCAAGGCAACCCGGTCGCGGGCGTCCATGTCGACATTTGGGAGACGGATAGCTCGGTACTATTCCCTCTCTGCTTCTTCTTTTTTAGGTGAAACTAGAGCTGACATTGTTTGTCCAGGGACACTACGACGTGCAGCACGCGGACCGCGACGCGCCCAGCGAGCGGTGCGTCATGGTCAGCGACGAGGAGGGCCGCTTCTGGTTCCGCGGCATCAAGCCCGTCAGCTACCCGATCCCCCACGACGGGCCGGTGGGCAAGCTGCTGCAGATGTTGAAGCGGCACTGCTGGCGGCCGGCGCACGTGCATTTTATGTTTGGGAAAGAGGGGTGGGATAAGTTGGTCACGTAAGTCGTGTCATGTCATGTCATGATGGTGGCGGTGGTGGTGGTGGTGGTGTCACTCCGTCGACGAACGTCACAAACTGACTTGGTTTGTTCAGCGCTCTCTACCTCCGCGGCGACCCCTACGCCGAGAGCGACGCAGTCTTTGGCGTCAAGCAGAGCCTGGTGGTGGACCTCGAGAAGGTGGACAAGGCGACGGCGGAGAAGTACGGGGTGGCCGAGGGCAGCTGGCTGCTCCGGCAGGACTTTGTGCTCACGACGCAGCACGAGACGGAGAAGCTGCGGGACAAGCTGGCGACCGAGGCTCTGCAGAAGCTGGGGTTGAACCTCAAGCTGGTGGACCACCTTCCCGTGCCCGACTTGGATTGAGCGGAGTGGGAGAAAAGGAAACAGGTTAACTATAATATTTTTTTTTTTTGGTTTTGGTGTTTTTGTGTAACAAAAGAATCGAAGAATAAAGCGCACGCTTCGTTGCTCACGTTAGATCCACGTTACTCCATACGTCATCTCATGTCCTTGGTCATTCTCTCTCAATCTCAGTGTTCATGTCCCGACGTCATCATCAGCTTCATCACACTCTCCAGATACCCAGCGGTGCCGCCGTACTTGTCGACGACAGCCTGCAGGCCCACCACAGGAGGCGCGGCGGCGCGGCGGCGGCGGCCGAGCAGGGCCGTGTTGCGGGTGCTCGGGATGCGCAGCATCTCCTGCTCGACGTCCCAGCCGCAGTCGGCGGCGATGCCGGCCACCCACACGACGAGCGACGAGTAGGCCGAGTCGGCCTTGGTCTTGTCCTTGGGGGCCGGGGCGCGGTAGCGCTCGCCCGCCAGGTTGTGGCTGCAGCAGGGGATGGCCAGGAAGGGACAGTCTGACAGGGCGGCCAGGATGGGCGTCCAGGGCGTCAGCTCGTCCGCGTGGTTCGAGATGATGAAGGTGCCCTTGGGGAAGCGGCCGTCGTGAACGCGGTCGAGGGCGCTGCCAGCAAGCCCGTCCCGGTTGACGTGCGGCGGGAGCAGGATCAGCTCGCGCAGGGTGTCCTGCTCGGAGCCGTCGCGGGTCTTGACCTTGGCGTTGTACGCGGCCCACGACTTGCGGGCGCGGGCGTCGAAGCCCCAGCCCTGGAACCCCTCGCGGTTGAGGATGTGCACCAGCAGGCCGTTGCCGCAGCCGATGTCGACGAAGCCGGGGAAGCGGAGCGGGCCGAGCCCGCCACCGTGCATGTCGTCCCACAGCTCAAGCAGGAAGGCGGCGATGCAGAGGTCCTCAAAGACGTGCTTCTCTGGGTCGGTGGACTCGGCCCAGGACTGAATCAGCTCACGGGCATACTTCTTCTTGAGGCGGGCGTACGTGTTCTGCACGCGGGCCTGGGAGATGAGCTGGTCGTGGTGCACGCGCTTCTCGTAGCCGGCCAGGCGGCCCTTGCCGTGCTTGTAGACGACGGCGAGCAGGTGCAGTGCGGTCCGGGTGAGCTTGGTGACCTCGCTGTCCCCGCGCTCATGGTCTCCCTCGGCGAAGTAGAGGTAGGACAGGGAGACGGAGCCGCGGCCCTGGGCAGCGTCCCACTGGTGTAGGAAGGCGATGCCCCGCACCACGGGGTGGTAGAAGGGCATCTCGGACGCGGCTGACACGTGGGGGAGGTAGACCACGAGGCTCTGGGCCTGTGTCTCGGTCTGGCCTTGGCTCGCGCTCGCGTAGATTAGACATGTCTGATCCAGCGGCTTGTCCCGCAGCGTGTTCCTGGGGACGAGCCTGCGGACGATGGTGCGGGTGAGCTCAAAGCCGGCGAAGGAGGGCGCGGGGAGGGGCGCGGGGAGGGGCGCGGGTGCGGAACCCGGTGGGCCCGGCGTGGCCTGCGTGGTGGTGTTCTGGACCTCGAGAGACGCCGCGGAGCCGGGAGAGGCCGAGTCAACGAGGATGTCGGCGCGGAAGAGCCACGACGAGTTGATGTTTGGGTTCTGGATCAGGTTCTCCATGACATGGCCAAAGGCGTCGGGCCCAAAGGCGCACTCATGGCGGAACAGCGGGCGCCATTCTCCAGCGCGCGCCTTGATAGCCGTGGTTGTCACTGCGCCGTGATTGCCATGATTGCCATGATTGCCATCCACGCTTGAGACGGCGATCAGCGGGCTCGCGCCGGCGGCCAATTCCTCGGGCTCGAATTTCATTGTGTCAAAAGGGACGGAGGACGCAGTCTGGACCCGAGTATTGTGACACACACCACACGCACTGTGGAGAAACTCGTCGGAGAGAACGGGGACGGCGACGAGGGGCAAACTCGGGTTTGTGCAGGCCTCAGCCCAGGGGCCGGGGTTGCGGAGACGGGGGAGGCGACAGCGTTGCAGGCGTCCTCCACCCCCTCTGTCTGCGCTGGCATGCCTGTGGCTGGCTTGGACATCTGTGGGCATCGCCTGTTTTGGTTCTGGTACTTGTTTTTGCTCAATGGGCATTGGCACCACCCATAGATATCGGCATGCACGGCGTGCAGCTTTCTCTGGATACAGACATAGTTATTCCGTCGTGGCTATCACGTCCTGGCAGCGCTGCCACCGAATCTGCCCGCGGCTACGTGCGCGATTGCGATGCGAGCACCTGGCGTCGCCAAGACGAGGCTCAGGGCCCATCGCCAACACCTTGGTGGGCAGCGCAGCCTCGGGGCGAGGTTGAAGCTTCTCCACCCACCTTGATAATCCCCAGCTTCTCCGTATCCACTATCCGTACTCCAGCGAAAGACATTGTCCCGCCTGATAAGCAGCGATGCGCCAGCGCCGCTGCCACCGCTGTGCTGTGACTCCCAGAGATAGGTAGAGCACGCCAACAAGCCCTGTGCAGCCGCCGAAAGCGGATCGCGGCCGACGGGCAGGTGACGCATTCCTCGGGAGGGCATCGGGCAAAGTACCTCGCGTGTAAACAAGGAGGCCGCCTGTGGCCAACGGTTGCTGGGGGCGGCACCCCCGATAAACCTGGCGGGTACGGGGCTTGTACCGCCACCGAATGAGCCACCTGGCAGCTGACTGGCCCTGCATCCAGTGCCTTGTGGCCAGAGCAAATCACAGCCCGCACACAACGCCCCCCACCAAGCAGGCCCCACTTCTTGGCCTCCGTCTTCTTCCCCTCACCTCTTCACTCGTCGTCTTTCCTCTCTCCTACCATCTTCGCCATCCGCAACAGCATCAGTTTCCGAACAGCCGAAGCTTAAAAGCCCCAAGCCTTTCCCTCCTCAACCTTCTACACCCGGTCCCCGACAAATATCCCAATCGAAACGCCCGATTAGCGAGACACTTCTACAGTCGTCGGTCGCTACCCTCCTCACCCCTCAACACAAAACCTTTCCCCAGGTCACCCCGAAAACTTCGAGTTTATGTCAGGCGCAAACGAGATCCAGAATCTCAAGAGCCGCGGTACGTTGCTGCCCATCATCCCCGTGCCCGGCTGCGAAGGCGATGAGACATTGCATTTGCGATGGCAGAGGCCGCCCTGACGCCTCCACCTCGCGGCACCGACCCTTTTGGCGTTGGATGCCGTCGCGAAATCAACCCCCGCCCCACCACCGCCACCGCCGTTTGCAGACAATGAGCGCAAAACCGCTGACTTCAAATGTTTGCTCAGACCCCTTCGCCGAAGCCGACGAGGACTCAGGACAGACTATCCAAACCCAGGAGTACATCCATATCCGCATCCAGCGTATGACTCCACCGCCCCCTTCCAACGACGCCCCACTCTCGCGTGACCCTCACCCGGCGCCCCAGGTCGGCGGCATTGTCGTAGCATGACTGGAGGCTGATGGAAAG
The DNA here is from genome assembly GCA_033296695.1 of Staphylotrichum tortipilum. Lineage (NCBI taxonomy): Eukaryota > Fungi > Ascomycota > Sordariomycetes > Sordariales > Chaetomiaceae > Staphylotrichum > Staphylotrichum tortipilum. The sequence goes on along the minus strand of MU855375.1, from coordinate 66,826 downwards.
TGCTGCAGAGCGTAATGGACGCAAGACCTTGACTACGGTGCAAGGCATACCCTCCAAGTTCGATCACAAGAAGATCCTCAAGGTCATCAAGAAGGAATTCGGTATGTTTGCGCAACGCCCACGGTGGCAAAACGGGGCCGGCGACTAACCAGTATGCAGCCTGCAATGGCACCATCATCAGTGACACCGACTCGAAGGGCATGGGCGAGGTGATCCAGCTCCAGGGCGACCACCGCATCAAGATCAAAGACTTCCTCGTCGATCAGGAAACCGGTCTTGCCCTCGACGAGAAGACCATCAAGGTACGCATTGTCGACGCCCCGGCCGTCTTGCCCTCCATCTGCATATACATGTACTAACCATCTGGGTAGATCCACGGCTTCTAAGTCGGGCATGTCGGCCGTGCCGCAGCTCAGCGGCCCAGGCCCCTGAGAAGGGCGCCCGGGGCGGGGTTCACTCACTCACAGAGCGAGAACTTATCGATATCTGAGCGATGAGAAGACCCTCCTCCGCAGAGGGTCGCGCGGCACGCCACACATGATACCCGGAAGCTGGAAGATGGTACTTCCGCTTTCCCCTCAGCAGAGGGCGCGTCGAGAGAGTGACAAGAGATCAGGGGCCGAGAGAGAGATATTTTTTTGGGCGCTTCGAGCCATTTGCTCACTGTCGTTCGTTCAGCGTTAGTTGACGGGACGGCTGCGCAGCCTGCATGTCCTTCGTTGAGCCTCTGCAGGTCTCGTAGTCCTAAGGCAATGGAATTCGTTGGCGAATCTTGACATGGTGCCAGCAGCCGTGAAGTGATGGTGACTGTGCGACACGATACTAGTATGCAACTGTAGAGCCTATCTTGTGGCCTTTTCCTGGCATGTGGGTGGATGTGAAGGACATGGACACCGTGGTAAGAGGATACTGGTGGTACGTGGGAACAACGCTTGGAAAGTTCGTGATGTGCCGACCTAGATCCTCCGAATCCAAGGAAGCTAGAGAGGCAAGAAGAAAACAGACAAATACGGGCAGACTCGTCGCACATATGAAAACAACAGGACCAGTAAACGCCGAGCCTATAATCAGATATAGCAAAAACAAAACATGACCCTGAAGAAACCCGAAGATCAGGCAGTGACCAATCAATCCCCCTCCTCTTCTCCGTTTCTCCCACTCCCCCCTCTCTTCTCTTCCATCTTTCTCCCTTATTTGGGAAACTCAAAGCTCCCTGGTGATATCTCCGTACTCCATCAGGCGCATGGCGAGCTTGCCGGCGCCGTGGGTGAGGCGGCGGACAAAGTTGAGCAGGGGGATGTCCGGGTAGTCGGAGCGGTTCGAGTGCAGCTGGACCAGCAGGGCGACCATGCTGACGAAGCTTGCGATGGAGAAGACGCTGATGGACATGGACGTCTCCTTGCGGATGTTGATCTTGCGCTGGGTGATGTGGTAGAGGACTGTGAGGGTCTGTTGTGGAGGGGGAGGGCGGTTAGTTGAATTGGATAAGGGGGACGGCAGGGAAAGGATGGGGAGGGCGGGGAAGGGGGGAGTCGTACAGTAGAAATCACAACCCAGGCGGGCAGGATAAGGCGGGGGTCTTCGAAGCCGCCCGTCATGTGTAGGACCCACGAGGTCACGTAGCCATTGATGGCATCGACGGTGAGCAGGCGCACGATGGTGGCCTGCGGGGTGTAGTTGAGCAGCCAGCGCGACATGAGGCAGTCAGTGAAGAAGAAGGAGAGGTAGCCCGAGGCGCAGCACTGTGGGTGGTGGAGAGGGTTAGTTTACCAGCGTCTGTCTGTGTTTGTCTGTCTGTCTGGAGAGAGAGAGAGGGAGCAAGGAGAAGGACAATGCCGGGAGAGAGACTCACCCAGATGGTGGCCAGCAGGGCTTCCGTCAACCGGAGACGGGCCTCAAAGGCCAGGTCGTAGCCCGAGGAGGGCGAGGCCGTGCTGGCGGGCCCGCGCCCCAGCTTGCTCAGGGCGCCGCCGTCGAGGACGCGGTCGAGGTACATGAGGTGCAGGGTGGCCAGCAGGCGGAGGGCGTTGGGCAGGCCGAACAGCACGCCCGGGGCGATGGATACCAGGCGGCAGAGGAAGAGGGCGGGGTACCATTTCTGGGACACGCCCAGGGCGACGGCGACGCGGGGCTGGAGGAGGGTCGACCGCACGGGGCCCACGGCAGCGGGATGGTCGTGGCCGTGTCCAGCAGCTAGGGCGGTGCCGCTGGCAAGGGAGGTGGTGGTGTGAACGGCGGCATGGTGAGGGTGGTGGGCGGCGGCCGTGGCTGTTGGTGTTGGTGTTTGTGTTTGTGCGGGGGCCCGGGAGCGGGACCCGGCGAGCATGTGGTTGTTGCTGGGGCCGATGCTGGAGCTGGTGTTGTTGCTGCTGGCGCCGCCACCAACACCAACACCACCAGCAGCGCTGCTATTCGGATAGAGGCCGTTATCCGCCCGCGGCCGGTGCGCAGCTGGCCTCGCGCGGTTGTACATCAAGGCTCTGCTCCTCACCCATGGGGCATGGAATTGGGATTTGGATCTGGATGGGGGACGAAGGGGAGGACGAGGGGGAAAAAGCTAGCAACAACGGTGCGTGTGGCGGTGGTTTTTGGGCGCGCCCCCTCCCAAGAGCGGGTGAAGTGGGCGTTGGGCGGCGCGATTAGGACAAGACGATAGAGGACAGACAGCCTGGAACGGCCCTCTTGGCCCTTTCCTGAGGTCATGTCGCAAGGATGCGCCTGCGATCCCCCCATTGCCCCCCCTGCGGGGGTAACCCTGATAACATCCCCCTGGGCGCAGATCCGCCCCTTGATTGGCCTGTCGGCGCCCCAGACCCGCCGCTTTCGCTGCGGGCGCGTTGGGATTTTTTGAGCTCGGCTTGGACCTTGGCCTGGCTTTGGGATTGACTTGGTGAGAATCCGAGAACGATCGCACCACCACCACCCCTCACCACCTCAACCACATCGCACGCCCCGACGGCGCATGCTCGACGGGGAGGCTCCCAGCGCCGGCCGCAGCATCATTAACAGCGGGGGACAGGAGGGACCGCGCTAAGATCCGACCCTTGGCCTGGTTTCGGCTGCAGGGAAACCACCGAGCGAGCATATCGCACCCCGCCATCCCCGCCACACCACCGACAGCAATTCCATGGCGTCGTCGGCACGATTGGGCCTGAGGGCCCGGGAGCTCCTCTCCGCCCGGTCGGCAGCCCCGCGGGGGATACCACAGCTCACGGCCGGCAAGGCGTGCCTCGTGCAGGCAGGCAGCTCACCCGCCCCTTCGCCCTGGACCATCTCTCAGTCACGCCCGGCGTCAGCCGCCTCCCGGGCTGTCCTGGACGACCTCCGCCGAGACATGACACAGAGCTCGCCCAAAACAGAAATGGCCAGACGCGTCCAGCAGAACCTCAACGAGGTGACGGCTGAAGCCGTTTCCATGGTCATACCAGGTGCGTTATGCGCGATGGCAGCGGCGCGACGGTCGCCGCAGGGGCAGGAGAATTATGGGCTAACCCGCCACCCCGAAACCGCAGGCACCTTTATCCTCCCCCCATTATCAGGGTTTCCCAAGGGCCTGTGGGACAAGTGCCGATTCTTCGGCTTCTGGTGCGGCATTAAGCTCCAGGAGATGCTCACCAACACCTCGACCAAGTTCAGCTCCAAGCCCACCATCTTCAAGAAGGCCCAGCTCAAGGCCAAGAGGTCGACTATCATCCCCACCGCCAAAGCCCTCCACCGCGCCATGGCCGAGGCCCTCGCTTCCGGAGACAAGCACACCCTCAACAAGATCTGCTCCAGGAAGCTCGCAGCGCCCTTGCTCGCGAGCATCGACGCCCGCCCAAGAGGCCGCCGTTACGGCTGGGAGATTGAGTACACCAAGAAGCTGCGCTACCCCTCCATCAAGTCCCACAGGATGTCGCCCCTCTCCCGCGAGCGCTACGGCCCCATCGTCAGGCAGGCCGTTGTGGCCATCTCGAGCAAGCAGCGGAGGTTCCAATACGATGCCAAGGGCCAGGTCGTGCCGGGAAGTGAGAAGACGGTCGAGGTGATCGAGAACCTGACCATGGCTTGCATCATCGACAGCAAGACGTGGACCCAGGGAGAATGGCGAATCGTCGGCACCGTCAAGCCCACAACTTTGGAGGGCTGGGTGGAGGAGAAGACGCTGCTGAAGCAGATGATGGAGCAAGGCATATGAAGCGCGAGGGAGGCAGGGGACGGTCGGTTGGGGGCCAGTCCGAGACATGTACGATGGGGTCGAGGGATGTACGAGACGTGTACTTGACATTGTGCACAATACCCACGGCAGGGAGCAGGCAGCATCCCCTTGTAGAACTACAAATGCCAACTGTAAACATGCAAACCACTTTTTTGGAGGGAGGCGGGGGGGAAGGCCCTTGCTCTAGTGGTCTCGATTTCAGACTCGCAACTGGCGGTGCAACCGCAAGTCTCGACATCCATCCTAGTTGGACTCAAGGCCCCTTTTTTTTTTCCACCTCTTGATGCTCACAACAAACCCTCAGCATTACCCCACATCACCGCCCGTCCCTGGCAACCTCTCCACCTACCACGCAGTCAACCTCATCGTACGCAGTCAACCTCATCGTCTCCGCACACTCGGTGAATAATGCATTCAGTCGCCATCGCCATCACCACCAAAAAAACACCTCCCAACACTCAAATCAGATGGTCCATGATATCGACGGAGAGGGACGCCGGTCTTCTCGGACTCCCCGTCTCTACTGCGGAGAGTCAGCCCACCGACGCACCATTGATTGGAGTCGGCGCGCAAAATCTCGCCGTACGGTTGCTAACTCTCTGCATACCAGTCTCGCCGCTAGCCCATGGTTTGCCGCACACGACCTCACCGATTGGCGCGCTTCTTTTCACGATCTCATCCAACCGTCCCCGCAAACCGGTTAAATAAGAGAGTGGAACTGTTGTGTTCTGGGCCCAGCTACCTGGTTCCATGTCCTTGAGGCTCCCGTTTCCAATGCAATAAAGAGTGAGCAGGTCGAGGCCGATGACTTACAATCAGTTCCCTTCTTCGATTATCAAGGTTCATGCCTCCTCTCGACGCTGAGAACTCGGAACACCATGCCGCCAGTCCGCAACCCCATCCTCCCAGGCTTCAACGCCGACCCGTCCGTCCTCCGCGTCGGGGACGACTACTACATCGCCACTTCGACCTTTGAGTGGTATCCAGGTGTCCAAATCCACCACTCCCGGGACCTTGCCAATTGGGAGCTGGTCGTCCGGCCCCTGAACCGCAAGAGCCAGCTCGACATGCGTGGCAACCCAGACTGCTGCGGCATCTGGGCTCCCTGCTTGACACACGACGGCGAGAAGTTCTGGCTCGTGTACACCGACGTTAAGCTCAAGGACGGCGCGTTCAGGGACACACACAACTATATTGTCAGCTCCCCGACTATCGAGGGGCCGTGGTCAGACCCGCTCTACATCAACTCGTCCGGCTTTGACCCTTCCCTGTTCCACGATGACGATGGCCGGAAGTGGTTTGTGAATATGCTCTGGGACCACCGCCGCCGCCCGTTGCTCTTTGCGGGCATTGCGCTCCAGGAGTTCGACCCGAAGGCGGGCAAGCTTGTCGGACCGCGCAAGAACATCTTTCAGGGTACCGACCTAGAACTTGTCGAGGGACCGCATCTCTACAAGCGCAATGGGTGGTACTACCTCCTGACTGCCGAGGGCGGGACGACATACGAGCACGCCTGTACGTTTGCCCGGGCTCGCGACATCTGGGGACCGTACGAGATACATCCCCAGCAATATATCCTGACGAGCAAGGACCACCCACATACGGCACTCCAGCGTGCCGGCCACGGGGACATTGTCGACACACCTGATGGCCGTACCTACCTGGTGCACCTTACCGGCAGACCGACCACGCAGTTCCGTCGTTGTGTTCTAGGCCGTGAGACAGCCATCCAAGAGGCGTACTGGGGCGACGACGGCTGGCTGTACGTCAAGGACGGTCCTGTCCCCAGCCTGTTCGTCGACTTGCCTGCAGTTCGCGACGACACTAAGTACTGGGCCGAGCAACGGTACACTTTCGAGTCTGGCCTCCACAAGGACTTCCAGTGGCTACGTACGCCCGAGACGGACCGCATCTTCAGCACAGATAGCGGGAAGCTGACGCTTATCGGCCGCGAGAGCATCGGGTCTTGGTTCGAGCAGGCACTAGTTGCCCGGCGACAGACGCACTTCTCGTACGACGCCGAGACTGTGATCGACTTCTCGCCGACCGACGAGCGCCAGTTTGCCGGCCTGACGGCATACTACTGCCGCTACAGCTTTTTCTACCTGACCGTGACGGCCCATTCCGACGGGAAGCGGGAGCTGCTTATTATGGCCTCTGAGTCCTCATGGCCGACCGGCAATCTGCGTTTTCCTCTGCCAGATGCTGTCCCGCTCCCTAACGAGGGTAAGGTCAAGTTGGCCCTAACTATCAGGGGGAGGGAGCTGCAGTTCTACTATGCCTTGGAAGGGGAGGAGCTTAAGAAGGTTGGCACGGTATTTGACGCGAGCATCTTGTCGGACGAGTGCGGTGGGGACCCGGACGGTAGCTTTACTGGTGCGTTTGTTGGTGTCGCGGCATCGGATTTGAACGGGACGGCCGCGCAGGCGAGCTTTGACTATTTTGTATATAGGCCGGTGCAGCACCAGAGTGACCGGTACGAGATCTGACGATGTGTTGGATTTACAGTGGGCACGTAGAGAATGGCAGAGGATTTGATGAAGGCCTGCTTGTGAATGCCCTCGATGATGCTGAGGAACTAGATCTTAGTCATGTTGATCAGGCCGTCGCGGACCAAGAGCCGAACACCTAGGTATGGTAGTGCTTCAATGGCTGAAAGACATCAACATCGAGAGGTTGAAGGAGGAGGTAGGTAAGATGCGATGCAAGGTCGAATGGGACGGTGTCATGCGCCCGGGAGTACCGAGTAAACTTGTATATATGGCGGACGCCTTCCGGCAGGAGATTCCGCGTGACGGGTTGACCACCGCTCTCCGCGACGCGGTCGTGCTGGCGCAACCTGCTTGGGCTCCGCTGTCTCTGGGTCGATGAGCTGTACATCGTGCAGGATGGCGCCGACGACACGGCATGGGAGGCGCGGCGGATGGCAATTGTGTACGAGCACGCGGTTGCGACCATCATCGCGCTCGGGGCGTCTCCGAGAGTCGAGCGCTACAGCCACGGGGCAAACCTCTCAGCCCGCTTTTGGGGAGCGGGACGTCGAAGAAGCGGAGGCGTTCGATGAGCAACGGCTATATTGCCCCCGTGTTCTGCCTTGCGGGGCAGGTGGACACGGCGAGCCAAGGCAACGGGATAGGGGGTGTGGTGGCAGTTGTATTTCCGGACTCATCGTGTATTGGGTATAAAGTAGACTACCAAATCCTCAATAACAGCAACATCCTTCAAAATATCGCGACGCAGAGCACCAACCAGGCGTATGAGAGAGTGATAATTTTGAGCGTGTTCCAACGGCGCACCTCCTCCACTCACAAGCCACGGAGGCCTTCTCCGCCTTAAAAGAACTTGCCGGTAGTCTTGGCAATGCCAGGCGTATCCGACGAGCTCTCAGTGTCCTCCCCAGCCCCGCTCTCCGGATCAACCAGCTGAGGCCCACCGGCGACATACGGGCGATCCAGCCCAGAGAACCTCTCACCCTTCGCCTTGGCCCGGATGTACTGCACCGCCAGGCGGAGGCCCAGCGCGCCGAAGCCCCAGAGCACACCGCCCACGGGCGCGGCAACAAACGCGCCAAAGGCACCCCAGTCGGACGTGTACAGGCCCTGCTGCAGGATGAGCAGCTCGGCGCCGGACTGGGCGTCGCCGTAGTAGATGGTGCCGAAGATGAAGACGGTGAGGATGCCGCCGAGGCCGCCGATGACGACCTCGAAGCCGCGCCACCAGTAGCAGCGGTCCGAGAGGCCGATGACGAGGACGGGGATGGTGGCGGCCGAGACAAGGTCCGAGATGAGGTAGATCTGGAGGATGGAGGGGGCGCGGATGGCGATGACTACGACGGGGATCATGACGAGCACCACGCCGCCGCGGATCCACCAAATGTTGAGCCGGTTGCGGAACAGGTCGTTGGACGCCGACGTGACCATGGCCGATTGGAACGAGTCGAACGCGGCCGTGCTGAGCGTGACCGACATGACGACGACGAAGCCGACGACCCAGTTGGGCAGCTGCATGAGCAGCGCGAAGAAGGCGACGGAGCCGTCGACGGGCTCCTCGGGCGTGCCCGGCCAGATGCCTGCCCAGGCTGCGATGAGGCCCGTCGAGCCGACGAGGGTGACGATGATCAGGACCCCGACCACCGCGCCCGATATGCCGAGCCAGAGATCCCGGTCCGTCTTGGAGGCGAAGGTGCGCAGCCAGAAGTGGGACTGCAGGAGGGGGGAGTCAGCCAAAAGAACTCAGGGGTTGTCAGTGATAGTGACAAGAAACGCACCAAAAAGAAGTCGTTGGTCAGGATGGCGACGGGCAGAATGTAGAGCAACTGCCAGCCCAGGAGACTGGCCTTGGTCAGACCGGATGACTCGATCAAGCTGGTGTCGATCTTGGTCTCGACGCCAATGGCAATGGTAGCAATCAAGATCAGCCCCATCACCATCGCGCCCTGGATATTGTCCGTGAAGAACGAGATCTTGAAACCTCCCAGGGCTAGTGCGAGTTAGCATACAGATCTCAATAGTCTCCACAACCAAGCATGCTTGAAACGCTTACAGGTGTAGATGGTCGTGATGATGCACTCCACAATCAGGACCGGGAGCCCATCAATGCCCGTCAGGAGGTTGACGACCTGGCCGATGGCAGAGAGCTCCGAGACCATGTACAGGAAGAGAGTGACAAGGGTCATGAAGCTGAGATACAGCGCCGCGAACGTCCCGTACCGCTGCCTGGTCCACTCGGTGAGGACGAAGCCCTGGGGACACTTGCGGCGGATGATGGGGCCCAGCGCGGCGAAGATCAGCAGGGGCAGAGCAGACGAGAGGGCGTAGACGACCACGCCCTGGACGCCGGCAAGAGTCCCGAGCTGCGGGTAGGCGAAGAGGATGCCGGATCCAAGGGCTGCTGGGATTAGCATACCAGCACCGGGGGGAAAGGGGGGAGAAGGGTATCAGAGCGGCAGCACGTTTCCCACGCAAGCATTAACTTGATCGAGTATCACGGTACAATCTCAGCTTTGTGTCCGCAGGACACCGGCTCTCCCCCGCTGGACACTTGTTGTTCTACTCCCGCTGCCCCACGCAGGAGAGGACAAACAAACAGTGACGGAGGTTGGAGCCGGAGAACCCGCTTCCACTCGGCGCCCGTAGTGAGCCGCAATCTTCACCCCTCTGCGCCGCAACCAGCAGTTTATCCCTCCCACGCCACCACAGGGCAGCTTGGGAACGAAACTCGAGGTCGCACGGAGGGGTGAAGACTTGGTGAGGTTTGGGTACGAACCTGAGGTCAGCCCTGGTGGCCTTCCGCGTCGTTGATACTGCCATCCATCCGACTGGTGTTGTCGGAGCGTCGCCACCAGCTTCCAATCCCGTGTCCTGATCAAGTTCCCGAGCAGTGCCGTCTGTGCCGATGTGCTCTCGCTGGTCGTGTTTGCGTTGCTACCGCTCCAATCTCTGAACTGTTCATCGCTTTCATGACTCACCAGATGCGATGAAGTTCAGGGCGAGCGGTAGGGCTATCAGGGGTGGTTAGCTTCCATACAAGGCCCTCGAAAGGGGGGGTTGGAGGGGACTGGGTGAGATCCCAGGAGGCGCTCTGTCCCCCATTTCCTCTCCAAAGAGCTGGTCCTAACCGGTCTGAGTTCTGTTGCCAGCCAGGAACTCGCCCTTGCTCTGGTTCCTGAACTTCCAGGCCACGCCTGTGCCCACGATCCTGTGTACCACACCAGTTAGAAAGATGGGGATCCTTGCGGGCTCTGGTGGGGATGCCAGGAGCAGCGCCGAGCGTTCTCGTTCTCACAGAAATACGCCATATGTCACGTAGACAAGCGCGTTGGACGCCGCAAACGACGGCTGGCCCATGGTGGAGATGGTGTTGGGCTTGCTTAGGTGGTGGTTGCTGTGTGTGTAGAGCGGGCAGGTTTCGGCTTCTCTCGATCAGAATTCCCCTCAACGTTGGAGCAGAGAGAGAATGTGTCACAAGAACCGATCGGAGCCGCTGACAGGCCTTTTAAAGTGACCCATGAACGCCCTCCTCGTCCCCATCCCCTCCCCAGTCCTATGGACGTGGATTCTCTGCCGAACTTTTCACACTGCCTGACCAATGACTTGTTGCTTCTGAACGCCGGTTCAGGAGGCTAAGCCCCGCTGAGGAAAGGCGTCAACCCAGACCCTGCAGTGCGGGTGTCATCCGCGTGGGGGGAGCCTGGGGCCCACGAGCCAGGGCACTAAAATCTGCATGTCAGCGACCAATCCCCACCCTTGCCCAACCATCATCAACACCAACATCAACACCCCCAAGCATCACCACCAGCATCAACAGCATCTTCGCCAGCATCATCCCCATCCCCATTTTCACCATCAGAATTCCCATCCTTACCGTCATCATCGTCATGATGCCCATGATCGCCAGCGCCATGATCAGCACCCACCATCGCCACCAATGATCATGGCCACGACAATCATCGACACCATCATCGCCACCTCCATCCTCAACGACATCGCCATCATCACATCACATGACAATCGCACAATACTTCTTCCATGGAAAAGCCTTCAAGTGAATTTCCCCTTCCGCCTCTATCCCTGCGAGGAAGCTACATCAGGAAGCCATCTCGAGCCATTATCTGAAGGTTAGATACCACCCAGATTCCCGCTGCCGCCCCTCCCAAATTAACGAGGACTTATTTCTCAGTTCCCAAACCTCTGGAAAAGAGGTTACTCAAATGAAGAGAAGAAGACCAGATCTCAGTGACTCTCGATTTGAAACGACCACGGGATGGGTGAAAAATCGCCCGGCCGAATCCTCGCCATGAAACTGCATTTGCAACCGCGCTATCTTCCGTTTTGATCCACGCCTCCCAAAGCATCCCCCCTCATCAAGATCCCATTGCCGCCCCAGGCGCATTCGCGCCAACTCCAAAGAAGCCGGGTTCGCTGAACCCTGGTGAACGGAAGAGGATGAGGCGCCGAACCCAAACATGCTACAGCATCAAACTCATTTTCGTCGTCACTATCGGCCTGGTCGTCCAAAAAGGCTCAGACGGGGCCAGGCAGACAATAGTCGCGAAGTTGTGATCTCCCGCTGCAGGCGGATTGGAGCGGCTGTTTTTGTCGTGTCTGGCGCGATCAATGTCCTTGTTGTTGGAGTCGCCGCCAGGCATTGTGGTGGCGAAACAGGCCACCAGCCAAAGACCCCAAACTGAGGAGCCCGAGAGCCGAGAAAGAAAGAAAGAGAAGAGAAGAAGAAGATACGAACCAGAACCCCGGAACGATGAAACGAACGGATGCTAGGTATCTCTGACATAACATAAGACATGACATTGGGAGAAGATTGGTGGTGACCTTCTCCTCAAGCACCGTGGAAAAACTGGTGCTCACCCGAGGCAGCGCGGGTGGGAGTGTCGGCCGGGGGCGCGGCAGGGCCACCGACAGGCGGGGTGTACGCCCAGAAGGTGTGACCCGTGACGGGGTCCTGGGCGATGGACATGCCAGGCCAGTAGCCGCCCGTGTAGCTGAACGGGTTCGGGCCGAAGGCCGAAGGAGTCATAGGCATGCCGCCAGCGCCCAGCACCGGCTGTCCGTTGGCTGGGCCAGCAGGGCTCGGGGCAGGGTAGCCATGACCAGCAAAGGCCGATCCAACAGCCGGACTGTTGTATCCATACTGGGAACCCGGGGTGTTCAGCTCACGCTTGATCGACGAAGGCATGGGCGAGCGGCCCATGGCAGAGCCCGGCGTCTTGGGCGTGGTTGACGAGCGGATCGAGAAGGCCTGGGACTTGATGCGGCGAGGGGTGCCCATGTGCTTGAAGACCTTGCGCTGGACCTTCAACGCAGAGCCGCGGAGGCGAGTCTCGTTCTATGGGTAGCGAAAGCGGTCAGCATCAATCCGCTCGACAGAAGGCGGATCACCTTGCGAAACTTACAAAGACCTCAATGGCGCGGTCCGGCATGTCAGCGCGGGCGAACTCGACGAAGGCGAACGTGCGAACATGATTGCCTGCAGCTGGTTAGTACCCATTGGCGAACCCACACTTGCGCAGCCTGTGTGTAACACTGACCGTAGTAGTTGGGACGGGCGACGACGTTGGCGTCGACGACATCACACATCGGGGCAAAGAGATCCATGAGCTCTTCCTTGGTCGTGTCCAAGGGCAGGTTGCCGACGAAGACGGAGCGACGGTCGACGTCGTACTTGTGGAGGAACTCCTCGTCGGCATCAGTGCGCGACACCAAGTTGCGCTTCTTGACCTCGCAAGCATCGATGTGGTAATCGCCGTGCTGGCGGAGCGCCTACGAGAGAGAGAGTCAGTAAGTGAATGACAGCCCCGCCATCTTTCTTGCGGTGCTGTGCGGCCTACCGAGTTCAGATCGCGCTTGGGGTCGAATTTGGCAAACTCGACCAGGACGGCGGTGGGCAGGCCCATGGCCTGCTGCATCTGGAAGTTCATCATCTCGCACTTGCTCAACTCGCCGTACGGCTCGAGAATCTCGCGAGCAATGTCGACGGTGATCTCATCACCATGGCGGCTGTAAATCACGAAGGTGCCTGGTTGAGTCGAAGGGCAAGGACTGTGTCAGCATGGAGCCCTCTGGGCTTGGGAAGGGGATGCGACACGTACGATTGGCCTTGACCATCTCGGTGCGGCAAGGGCGACCGAGAATCATGATTCCTTTGCCCTCTTCGACGGCGACATTGGCGTCGGCATCGTTCTGCTCGCAGTCAGAACAGTCACGCGCCACGGGGACTGAGGGTCAACTCACGGTGTACTGAGCAAAGGCATACGGCATGCCGGTGGTGCCGCCCTTCATCTCACGACGGATCTTGACGAAAACGGTGCCGAACTGGCCAAACTCGCGGGTGATGGCGGCCTCGAGGGCGCGATCATCCTTGGACTCCGGAAGGCTGTTGGGTTCAATCGTCAGACTCGTGCTTGGTCGGCGATGAAAACAATAACTCACTTCGCGATAAACACGCAAGCACTCGAAGGGTAAAGACCCTGGGCATCGAGGCCACCAGCGTCGTAGCGCGACGAGGAGCGGCGGAAGACGCGATCCTCGCGAGGACCCATGGCCAGCGCCTTCGAAGTCGAAACGGGAGGCATCATGCGGCAATCATCGTTGGTCTCGAAGGTTTCATCGGCGGCCACGGCCATCTCACCGATCTGGGCAGCCAGGGCAGCAGAAGCGAGGTCGTGGCCGAGCTTCTTGCGGGGGGCCTTGACCGGGGAAGCGGAGAAGACATCGCCGCTCGGCTTCTCGCCCAGCTGGAAGGGAGCCGACCTGCAGGATCTCAAGTCAACGGAAGCCCCTGCGGATCTTGACCGATGGAGAGCAGACTTACTGGGTGGTCTTGCCGGAATTGCCAGACACAACGCTCGAGGCGACGCTCAGATGACCGAGCTCCTCGGCGATGGAGGAGAAGCTTGGCCAGGTCAGCATGCAGAGCAACAAACATGGCCAGGGCACGACTTACCGGACACGAGCAGGCGACTCGTCGACGCTGGCAGCGGAAAGACGAGCACCAGCTACAACACATGGTCAGCGCTTGAGAACCGAGTGCAGGTTGAGAGGCAGGACTTGGGCTGGGCTCTGCACCATCCCCCTCGATGATCCCATCTCACACCACAGCGAGAGGCATCGACCGACAGAGACCACAGGCCACCGTGATCGGTGAACAATCGATTTATTTTGCAATTAAAATTGCAGAATGCAGTGAGAGAAGGGCGTCGCCGATGAGCTGGAAGTGAGGCCCAAACAACAACAAAACAACGGAGCGGATAAAAGAAAGTCGGTCGGTCACTTACTATCCTCGGAATCGGAGCCAGAGTCGGATCCGCCGCTCAGGCTGTAGGAGCGGGCGTGATGATTCTTGCCAGCGGAGGAGCCGCCGGCCTTGTGGGCTCTAAGCATGGCGGACATGGTCGTTGGGGTGATCGATGTTGATGGTTGACGTGATGGTCGAGACGGGTGATGGATGGTATGGGGAAGGATGGATGGATGCTGGTGATGGGCAGAAGAAGAAGGCTGCACTCGAAGGCTGCGGCGCGAAGGATGGATGGGGTAACCTGCTGCAGACAAGTGTGAGACGTGTTCTCCCTGTGTTTGCAGTGGAGGAAGGTCGGTGGTGATTTGGTCGGTTGGTCGGTTGGTCGATTGGTCGACCGCGAAGGAGACGCGTGAGAAGAGGGGGGAACGGGCTGAGGTCCTGCCACCACAACTGGCTTGTGCGGATCGCAACAAAACGGAGGATGATGGAGGATCGAGGGTTGAAGAAGGAGGGGTGTTGGATGAAGGAGAGGAAGGGATATTGATGGCAGTGGAAGGATAATGGCCAACAAGCTGGTGAGGGGATCGAGGGTTGGGCTTTGAGTGATCGACTCCGGCTTGAGGGGGGCTGCTGATGCCTTGAGGCGGGAACGGAAGGCGGCAGGGGGGAGGGGAACGAAAAGGGGAAGGTGCAACTGGTGATGGTGGTTGCCCAGACGAGACAAGGGCCGCCTCGGGCTGCCTCGTGTCCTCGCCCCCCAGGCCACGCATCACCAACGACAGTCGCCAACTCGAGGTTCCTCCCACTGTTGTGGTGGTCACTCTAGGGTGGTCACTCGACCGCGGCTGGCAAGGCACCAGATGAAAGGCACATTGTGACGAGTGCGCAACTTTCGCAGCTAGACCGTCCCAACTTGCCCAATCTGGCTCGAGACGAAAGAAGACGTTTCAGAGAGGGTGCAGAGGTTCACTCACCTTTGATGCGGCTCGCAGGTTCCAGCTGCTTGCTGCTGCTGCTGCTTTCTGCTGTTGTTGGTTTGCGGTGGACGAGGAAAAGATCAAGGGGAGAGGAAGAGTGTCACGGAAATTTATGCCTTTCACAAGAGCACCGGCCGGTGATTCCAATCAGCTCGAGAGCCGTCGCATGGCCGCGATCGCCGAGAGAAAAAATGGGCGCAGAGAAAAATGCGCCGTGATGGGGGCCGGCGAATGGCGGTACGGGATCACAGATCACGGCGGCGGAGCTTGGTGTCGTTGATTTTTCGGCGCCGCTTTCCGCACAGGAGGATGTCAGATGGACTTGTCAGGAATTGTAAAACATCATGTTTTTGGGATTGGTTCAGGGTGAGGAGCTTAGGGGCTAGGCGGCGGCATGATGGCGTCCCATGCTTGCGGGCAAAGGATCCTAAAACAACCGAGGGGACAGTCCCAAGACGGCGTTGCTTTGTTTACATACTTTAGTTTGGTCAGGGGCGTGCCAAGTAAAAGAGGCAGGACACCTGTCAATTTGCCAGGTATGGTCATAGTGCATACTGGAAGATATGGGCTGGTAGTCTGTTATGCATTGTGGTGGCAAGGGCGAGCATCAAACATGGTTTTGCGAGAGCTACAGGAGGGGGTAGACAGGAGAGCATTGGATGAAAAAGTTAAAGGATAGGTAACAAGCAGGTATAGTCAAGAATCACAAAGTGATTAATATTTCATGATATTATTGAATGGATGAACAACATAGGGGGAAGTGTAATGATATATGAGACCGATATGAAGTTCGTCCCAACCCAATGACTGCAGGAACCACATGGAAGGAGTAAACCTCAAATGAAGCTCATAGTTCTTCACTTGACATATAGGTAGAGTACTACTTTGGGGCGAGAGAACTACTCTAGTATGTAAAATATAGAGGATGGAAGATGAAGGGCAAGCGAACCAGAGACCGAAGCACATAAACGAAGCATTACAAAGGGCAAAGGATGCCAACCAAAAGTTACCAAACAACATAACAGAGTCGGAGATGAGGGAGGTTTTGCATATATTGCTGAAAGCATTGTGCCAAAAAGTTCACGACTCACCGAGGAGTCAACAGGAAAAGCTGCCCACCAGTAGGGGTACTCACCAGGCAGTCGGATTGAAGCTCGCCTTGGTCATCTGATCCAGCCCAAGATGAGACTCACATCTTGATATGGCCCGTGCAGATTGAGGTTGGCCAGAGAGCCTTTGAGGCGGCATATTTGAGACGGAAAATTGGGGGCCTCCAGCACCTGAAGCTCAAAAGGATAAACTTGGGCGTACTCCAAGTCGTAGGAACAAGAGGAGCTTAAGCCCTCCACAAGAGGAATGCCACTCACTTGGGTTCCTCTGAGCTGAGAGTTGTGACGTCTACTTAAGATCTGAAGTCATTGGCTGGACAGGGCTGAGGCTGCAGGGGAGCTCGACGGACGGCCCACATATTTTCTGTGGAGACGCCCCTGGCGTGTGGCCGCTGATTGCTCAATGACGCCCAGCAAAACCCATCGAGAGAGCATCGCATACATCTGTACATCTGTACAACCACATCCGCGTTGGACGATTGAGCGCTTCCCGCTCGCTCTCCACGCAGGCCACCACCCCATGTCGGCCACTTGAGAATATGCACATGTCTCTCCTACACACTCTGGCGCACCCGCCCACGGAAACAACACCCATTCGGTAGCTGCGGCAAGACATCCCTCCCTACTCTCGGCTCTGGTGTCTCGACGACTTCCTCTCGCCCACCATGCAAGCCACACGGCCCCTGCTGTTCAAGGGCTTTGTCGGGCGCAGCATCGACGAGTTCAAGAGGCTTTCGAAAATTGGTACGATTTCATATCCAGCTTGCCCTTCGCATCTCCCTTTACCCCCGCCGTCGTGGCCCCGCTAACCTTGGAGGAACACAGTCTTCAACCTCGAAGGCATCAAGGGCGCCCAGGGCCCGTACGAGCTCCACAGCTTCCGCAGCCCGACCGCCATCCAAGACTGTAAGGTCATGTCGGACCGTGATATCGGCGGCATCTCGCAGTCCAAGCTCGAATGGGTCGCCTCGCCGCATCCGTCGTCGGGCATCGCGCCCCCGTCCCCGCACTCGCCCGGCTTCGCCCGCTTCTCGGGCAACATCTCGAACCAGCTCCCCAAGAACCGCCCGGAGGTGCACCGCACCGGCTACGCCGCCTTCCGCACGCGCGACCGCCCCCCCACCATCTTCGGCCGCAGCGTCTTCAACATTGACCCCTACGTGTACCTGGCCCTGCGCGTCAAGTCGGACGGCCGCAGCTACTTTGTCAACGTGCAGACCGAGTCCATCGTGCCGACCGACCTGCACCAGCACCGCCTGTTCGTCAAGAAGCCGGGGGAGTGGGAGACGGTGCTCATCAAGTGGAACGACTTTGTCCGCACCAACCTGGGCTACGTCGTCGAGCCCCAGGCTGAGATCCTCCGCCAAAAGGTCCGCTCCATCGGCATCGGGCTGACGGACCGCGTCCCGGGGCCGTTTGAGCTCTTTATCGAGCGGATGTGGGCGACCAACGACGAGACCGAGGCGGACAGCGTCGTGGACTTGTCGACGTCGAAATCGGCCGTGGCGTCGTCCCGACCGGCGTTGCCGCCGTCTTCGACATCATCGCCGGCCACGGAGCGGCCCACCAGGAGGTCGAGGCGAGCGCGGGAGGCCGCGGCCGCGGCGGAGCAGGCGAACTTGGACGCACAAGCAGCAGAGACAGCAGCACAGACAGCAGCACAAGCGGCGACGTCACCCGCGGTAGAAGGGAAGCTAAAGACAAAACAGGGGCAAAAGGTGGCGTGGACAAGGGAATAAAATAAAAGTGGCGACGGTTGGCTGGTGGCGGCAGATTATGAGGTATTGCATCTCAGCGCCATGTCTCTTTTGGGGTGGGCATTCGGGACACGAACAAAAATGACCAAGATTGGCTCGTTATCTAACGGGGAGGGCATGGTGGGAATGCGGTAGGGGAAAGAACGGGAGGGACGGACGGGCGAACTTGGAGAGAACGGCCTGGAGGCGCCGCTGTATGTAAGCATTGGAGATGACTGCTAGCATCTCGGACCATGGGGCTCACAGCTGCGGTGAGATGACCCCACGGTCTGCTGTATTTGTTTGGTGGGAAGCGGGCAGCATGGAAGTTTTGTGTGTATATATCAACATGCGGTTCGCCAATCAATCTAGGGGCATCACGACAGGCATGTAGACGGACAAGAGAGGGATGGGCAGACGTGTACATCTTGGGCTCTGAAATCCAAGAGAAAACGCAATATCAAGTGTTTCCCTTCTCTTGAGTTATGCAACAGTCCTGAAAATATGATGGTACGAATCCCCATAGGTTCAATAACATGTCGCTCGTTTTCCATGCCCCCAGATAACTCCAATGTCATGCTACCCAAACGCCTGCAATGGAACCGTGATGCCCTACTGGTCATAATTCGTTCTGCTCTTTCCCGCGATCCCTAGATAGGAATGTCAGCAAGATGCTCAATCTCCACAACCGAAACAAGTGCTGCACTCACCACTCGCGCTTCTCACCCGCCTTGGTCCAGCGGACGTCGTCGACTCCCTTCTCACCGCCCTTCTCCCACTGCTTGATCTGCTCGTCCGTGAATCCCGCCGCGCGGAGCCGGTCCGCGCCCTGCTGCTTCCATTTCTGGCGGTCGCGGTGCGCCTCGACCGCCTCGTCCCAGTCGTCCGTCTCGGCCGGCTCGAGCTGCACGTCCGAGGCCGGATCGTAGTCCTCCGAGAACCGGCTGTCCATGGCGGCGGTCCCACGGGCGGCACCCCGCCCGCGCGTGCGTACCAGCGATCGGGAGGGCGGGGCCGGCCCGATGAGCTCGTTGAGGGGATCGGAGTCGTCGTCCTCTATTGACCTGCCGGTGCTGGACGGGTCGGGGAGCGGGGAGTTGTCTTCGCGGAGCCGGCCGAAGTTCCTGTGTCGGGATGATTGGTGGCCAATCAGGTCATCGTCCTTTCTGGATTTGCCCCGACGTGACCTGGAATGGCGCGATGACTGGTTGTCGTCGCCGCTGCTGCTCAACGGTGAGCGCTCGCGGTGGCTGCGGTCTCCCTGTCGCGGCGAGCATGACCTTCGTCGGCGGTGTCGTCGCTCGTCTGCGGCGCGGTCGCTGTGCTTTTTGTGTGATCGATGCCCTTCGCCTTTGTCCTCGCCGCGGTGGTGGTGTTTGCTTCGCCGGCGATCCCAATCAGGGGACTGGTCTCGAGCCTGGTCTTTGTCCGCTCCTTTTTGGGGCCGCTCTGCGCCACTGGGTCGCTTGCGGCCTTCGAGGATGGAGGAGATGTTGCCCAGCTGGCGTCGTCTTATGTCTGAGGCACTCGGGTTCAGTCTGCGCCGCTTCCTCTCCTCGGTTTCTGTCAGGTCGTCAAGCCTGGCCTGGGCTTCTGCGGCCTCCTTGGCCAAGAGGGCGGCATTGTGGCTCGTGGTTTCTTTGATGATGCGTCCCAGGAAGCGGGTGTTCGGTTTGGCCTTGGTAGACGGCCTGCGAGACACAAGTTGACAAGTTAGCAAGGATTCAGCGAGAGTCGAGTGTAACAGTTCCGGGAGACGTCGAGGCATACTTGGCGGACCTGAAGGCTTCGAGCCCGAGTGAGGAGTACTTGATGGAGGCGTCGCTGGCTTCTTTGGCCAGCAGCTCAGCGACGGCGTCGTCGGTCAATATGGTGTCGTTCGGCAACCGGTGCTTCTCCATATCAGCTGGACCCCGGGCAAGGGAAGACAACAGCCAGCGAGATACCAAAGAAAAAAAAAAAGGCCCCAGCCAGGGGTGCAGTTTCCAGCAGGGCCAGGTGTGAGTGCGTGTCTGGGTTGCATCTCGGCTGCCACAGAACGCCCAGGGTCCCTTATCGATCAACCCCACTCGCAATCAGGTCTCCACCTGCTGGGCTGGCCATTTGCGGTCCCATGCCACAGTCCAGGCTCCCCGAGGCCCTGAGTGCTGCGGACCAGCCCAGCCTGTTGCTTTGTTGTCGAGATGAACCAAAAATAAGTACAGCGCCCTGGTGCCGTTGAATGAGAGGTTCACCAGCCGATTTCTCGTTCTGGATGGCAAATGGCATCGAGTGCGGCCACTGCCTTTGTCGTTCGATTCCAAGACTCGTTTCTTTGGCTCCGCAACGTCATTGGCTCCTCTGGCCGAGTCTGCCCACTCAGGACGCTCAATTGGGGCTGATGTCACCACGATGAAAGTCTGGCACCTAAAGAGAGGCAGGTTGATGATAGGGTTTTCTTTGTGAGTTTGAGGGCATTGTAAACAGGTTGCTTTATGCCTCGACGTGGACGAGATGAGAGACAATTGAGCCCATGAAGCCGGTGGCTGTGTGTCTTGTTGGAAGGAAGTAACCGAAATGTCTAGTTTGGCGGGCGGGTTTCCTCAGGCGGACATGGCACGCACGGTCCTGTTGTGTTTTAAACGTTGGTTCGTTAGCTAGCAGCCACTCAGGCCACCCACGCAGAACCCCAGCCAGGCCCCAGCCCCCCCCGCTAACTCGCTAACCTCCGGCAATTCCCCCCGCCAGGCGAGCCCCCAGGTCAGTCCACCTTGGTCCAGCCCAATCTGCGGCCACAAGTGACAGACAACCTGCCATCCCGACCTCCAATCAATCGCGGTTGTTGCTCGCTCTCCGACTCCAGCCAGCGCCTCGTGGCACCCGCAACGATGGACGCCCTCCCGCCCAAGGTCGACTCCATCAGCGGCGAGGTGAGCATCATCCGCGAAGCCTTGAGGGGGTACCTGGAGGAGGGCATTGTGCCCTTCCGCAAGGTGCAGCCGCCTCGCACCAAGGCCAGCCGAGATCTGCTGCGCCAGCTTCTTGGTAGCCTCGACAAGGTGTCCGCCGGCCTGCTCGACGTCCGCAACCTGGCCGCTCCTCACAGCGACGGTGGCCCTCACGGCCCTCACGGCCCTCACACTCCTCACGCTCCTCACAATCCTCCCAATCTTCACACCGTCCCGCCCTCCCCGCCCACGGCTCTCGCGCTGGACACGCCTGCCGCGGCACCCTCCTCCTCATCACCACCCTCATCTTCTTCGTTGGCCATCCCCGCCGCCATCACACAACCCACACCCGTTCCGGCTCCCCGGATCCCGCTGGTTCCCCAGACCCCCCAAGCCCCAGTCATCATCCCACAGCAGCAGCAGCAGCAGCAGCAGCAGCAGGGCCCTCTCACTCCCATCAGGCACCTCCAAGCCGAGCACCAGCTCCAGGCTCAAGTCACCCGCCCCGACCTCAATCACTCCAGCCAGTTCGATGCTAGGGACGTCCCCCTCCCGCGCCAGCCCAATGGCGGCGCCGCCACTCACTCACCCCAACCTGCTGGCATCAACCGTGGCATCACCCACACTGCCGCGCTGGCTCCGCAAGTCGAGATAAAAACCCCGGTTCCTCGGCCCGTGTCAACAACCCCCATCCCGGTCCCCATCCCGGTGCCTACCCCGGTGCCTACCCCGGTGCCCATTCAAGCACCGATTCCGAAACCCATGCCGGTGCCCGCCCAGGTGTCCATCCAAGCACCGATCCCGGAACCGATCCCGGTGCCCACCCCGGCGCCCATCCAAGCACCAATTTCGGCACCCATCCCCGCGGACCTTCCCGTCACTGCCCAAGTCCAGGACCAAATACAGACCCCAACCCACGCTACGGCCCCGGCCCAGGCTGAGGACCAGAACGGGGAGCAAACCAAGGCAGAGAGCCAGGCGGGGAGCCAGGGAGAGCAGCTCCAAAAGCAGAGCCCCCCCCTCCCACCTCCCCGCCCTTATCAGATCACCTTAAAGGATGGATCTGTATACCGCTGCCCGCTTCCCTCGGCACATTCCTCGCCGCTCTTCGACTGCACCTACCCGGACATCAATGTCTTGAACGAGGAGCTCTTCGAGCTGTACTCGAGCCACCCCGTCGTCCGGGACCTGGGCTACTTCAAGCTCGAGGTCCGGGACCTCCCGCCGCTCAACGTCCAGCGCGTCTCTCGCCCGAGCAAGGACCATGCTACCTCGTTCAGCTACAAGGCTGACCGCCTCGGGCTCGTCAAGGTCGATACCGGCAAGCGATTCAAGTTCTCCTCGCCCGATCTGCCCCTTCCGACGAGCTCCAAGCTCGAGTGGTCCCTGGACGAACAGCGCGATCTCTGGAACTCTTCCGCAGCGACCCCGCCAAAGGGGACCTGGCCTTACATCATCGGCAACCCCCTGTTCAACGACGTCGAGCTGTCGCCGGGCGAGAAGCTACGGCGTAGAGGCCGCGCCACACTCGAGGGCGTCAATACCCAGTATGTTTACTTCAACCTCACAGGCAAAACCATCACCACCATGCACAGGGAGGACGCCCACGTGCGTTCCGAAAACCTCCTCCGCTCCGGACAGCACAAGTTCTGGTGCTTTGTCAAACCCGCCTTCTCCAAGAAGCTCGAGGAGAGAATGGCCGTCGAGTACCCCGAGATGCGCCAGTGCTCGCAGGCTGTGAGGCACCTGAGCCGGCACATCCCTCCGTGCAAGCTGGACGAGTGGGGAGTCGAATACACGCTGGACTACTGCGTGCCCGGCCAAGCCGTCGTGACGGAGCCTGGAACCTATCACCAAGTCTTGAACCTGGGCCCCAACTATGCCATCGCCATCAATCTCGAATACAACTCTTCGCCTGACATGCCTCCGAATTATCAATTCTGCGACCGAAATTGCCCCGACAAGTTCGCCATGTCGGCCGACGATTTCCGCATCTACGAGAAGTCGCCGCCGCCCGAGGAGGAAGAGCTGCCGCGTACGCCCGACACCACGGGATCACAGCACAAGCACGCACCGGCTTCCGCCCCTCATTCTCTTGCCAAATTGCGGCCCGACCCGTCAGTCTTGGAGGCCCTGCAACCGACCACTCCGCCCCCGGAGCAACCCGAGTCGGAGAAGCAGGCCGCCGCCGAATCGCAACCTGTCCAGCCAAGAGTTCTTGGGCCATGCGAACAGGCAGCTTTGGCAGGCCACCAGCAAAATACCTCGGCCGACGCGAGCAACGCGGCTGCTGCTGTCCCCCATCCGCCGCCACCGCCTCAGAACAGCATCATCCAGCAGCAGCTACCAGGACTCCAGCGCGCATCACCCTTTATCCCAACCCTGGAACGCAGCACTTCGTCTTCGTCAGGGCCTGCCGACGTGCCTACCATGACACTCCCGGAGACAAACATGGCCCGAGTGTTTGTGCCATTTGTACCGCCGGCTGCCGTTGCACGAGTCCAACAACCTGTGCCCCACACACCAGGGCCTTCGGCAGGACCGTTCGAGACTGTTCCAGCTGCACCGACCCATCAATCTGGGGCGCCCAAGCAGGCATTGAGCGGTGCCCCCAGCGCCGCTGCGTTCTCGGTACAGCTCGTTCCGCAAGCTTCGCAATCCGTCAAGCAGGGCTCTAGTCAACCGGGCCAGAAGCGCCCGAGAAAAGAGGCACGAGCCCCGCTGCGGAAGACTGCCAGGATGATCAACCCGGACCGGGAGTATGATGAGCCAACCCCGAGGCCCCCGAAGAGGCAGAAGGTTGAGTCTCCAACCTCTCCGACTGCCCAAAATTGGCCAAGCCCAGGCGCCAGCCCAGACGCTCTGCAGCACCTCTCCACGCTTCTCCGGGGACGTGATCCTGCCCAGGCGGGGAGCCTCACGGCCGAAAATCTGTGCGGCAAGCCGTCGTTTGAACGTCTTGCACACCTGGTTCGGGAATGGAGACGCTATTCCCGGTCAACAAGTACGAGCTTGAGCGGGTTTCGGCTCACTAAGGCGGTCGACGACACAGCGCGCGGGTTCCCAGAGCTCCACCTCTTGCTCTTGCGGCTTTTGAAAACGAAGGTGGCGGCTTATGTTGAGACGGCAATGGCGCAGCAGCCCGGACAAGAGTTGCAGAGCTGCATGAACTCGATGCTGCAGATGCTAGGATGGAGCGAGGTGAAGCGGCCCATCCTGCATGACTACCTGCGTGAAGGCAAGTGCTGGGCCACTATGTGCGGCAACTTCGACGGCCTTCTCTGCTTCGTCCCTCCCGACGCGGTGTCCTGGGACCTCGCCTTGTTCAAGGACAAAGTGGCGCAGTTCCATGCAGAGATCAACACCGAGTTGGTGAGGCGGCTGTGTGCTGTCGGCGACATCCTCCAGCGGGCCATCTGGGACTGCCTGGAGCTGCCTGAGTTCATCTGGGAGAGCGAGTCGACCACCTGGCTCTCGGTGGAGCAGCTCCTGCCGCTCCTGGCACCGTTTCGCCTCATCAAGTCGTGCTACTACAACCCAAACAGCGGGGCCTCCTGGCCGCGACCGACGGGATGGACATGGGACTGGCCAACCGACCCCAGCTCCGTGAAGCCGGGCGACAAGGCGTGCAGCTTGTGCCCGCGCAAGTCGTGCCGCTGCGCCGATATCAAGATCCCGCAGATCCCCCGGACAGTGGACGACAAATCGAAGGGACCAGGCATCCGATCGGTCGGGCCGCATCAGCCCAACGACATCCTCGGCGAGCTGGTTGGCGAGCTGGTGCCTCTGGGCGCGTGCGGCGCCGACTGGACCATCTCCCTGCGCCGGCCGGACCTGGAGGACCAGCCGGTGGCGGACATCTACCCGCGGCAGATGGGCAACTGGGTGCGCAAGGTCGGGCACAGCACGGAGCCGTCGGCCATGTTCAGGGTGCTCAAGATCTCGGGCAGGTGGCGGCAGATCCTGGTGGCGACTCGGCACATTGGGGACGGCGAGGAGATCACGGCCAAGTACGGCAGGGGGTTTACTAAGGAGCAGCCTTACTCGCTTGTCGAGGGCTTGCATTGACCGTGTGGATTGGAAGGGGTCTCTTGAGTGAGGAGAGTTGAAGAATGGAGAAGGGGATGATGAAGGTAGGCAGGTGGTGCGAGATGGGCTGTGTTGGACGATGTCGTGTTGGGGAGTGGAGGAGGGGACATTCCGGGTTGCCGTTCTTGCTGTTGCCTGGTTGTTTGTTTTACTTTGGTTGGTGGCTTGCGTCGTTGGTGTGAGGGACGAACTCCCTCCAACAGGCCAGAGCATCATGGCGCACTTATACCGGGTTAGGGTCGGGAAAGGATGGTGTTCATTGTTTTTGTCGCACTTCTGTTTCATAGCAATACTGGTAGATAATATCAGCCAGTCGCTGGCTTAACGATACGCAGGCGTTTTTACTCATCACTGTCGTGGTTGTCATATCTTGGGGGACTGCTGTCAGTTCTGTGATGGGGATGCGGGGGAGGGGTTGGAGTCGAGGGTTAGGGGTCGACCCACTTCAATCATCTTGTCTTCACCCGGCCCACCATCCGTTTTTGGCAACTGCATCAACAAAACAATCACCAATTCGCGACCCAGTCCGCGACGAAGAACATTGCGCTCCGCAACGCAACAACGCGCGCGCGAAACAACGCCTCTCCTTGATAGTCACAACAAGCACACAATCATCGACCTACCACATAAACTTACCAGTCACCCCGAAAAAGAAACGCGACAATGCCGCGCGCCCTCTCACCCAACAAACCCCCGGCCCCGGCGGCCAAAGAAGCCCTCCTCACCCTCCAAACCACAACCGCCAACCGCGAAGCCTACACCATCCTCAAAATAAGCGACGCTATCTCCTCCTCCTCCACCACCACCACCACAGCCGCAGGCACAACCGACCCCGCGGCCGCGCGAACCTCGGACGTCTCCACAACCTCCCTCTCCACCCCGGCCGCCCTCGACGCCGACCTCTCCCACTACCGGCAGCTGTTCGCCAAGCTCCGCTTCTCGTACGTCGAGCAGGTCACCAAGGAAAAGTTCATCCGCGCCATTGTGGGGGACCCGCCGCTGATCGTCGCGCCGGGGGATATCGCCGAGCTGGAGGGGGAGAATGCGCGGGCGAAAGCGGAGCTGAAGGGGTTGAAGGTGGAGGTTGCGGGGGTGTTGGGGGGCCTGGAGGAGCGCGGGAGGGGGTTGGCACGGCGGTGGGAGGCGGTCAGGAGGGATGCGGAGAGGGTGGGGGAGCTGCCGGGGAAGATTGAAAGGGTTGAGGAGAGGGTGGGGGTGCTGAAGGGGGAGGTTGGGCGGCGCGCCGGGGAGGGGACGATGGGGTTGCCGCTGGGCAAGACGAGGGAGGTGGTTGGGGAGAGAAGGGCGGTGGTGGAGGGGCTGGAGCGGCAGCTTGGCGTTGTGGGCGGGCAGGTGCCGAGGAAGAGGAAGGAGGTGGAGAGGCTGAGGGCGGAGGTCGCGGCGTTGGAGGTTAAGAGGGGAAATTGTTTGGCCGCGGCGAGAGAGGCGAAGAGGAGGAGGGAGGATGCGCAGGGGGGTGGGGAGGATGAGTTGGAGGCACGCGGGAGGTGGGAGCGGGCGTCGGAGGCGGTGTTGAGGGAGGTCTTGGGCGTGTAGGGAGGGGTTGGGCACGGGATCGGAGTTTACGGAGTAACTATTGGGACCGCAGCCGGAGGGTTTCTCACGGACTTGGGAATCAGGAGTTTACGGAGTCATGGAGTTCACGGAGTAGTCGAATGGAGTTAGTGGGGTGGACGGAGTTCTCGGGGTGTTTGAAGACCCGAGTTCATACAGTTCAGGTCCTGAGGGTGCATGTAGCGCTGGAGTTCTCGGAGTGTTTGGACGGCATGGGCGGACTGGACGGAGTGTTCGGAACGATTGTTGTCCCCGTGCCCGGTTCAAGTTCTCCAGGTTCCTGCACTTCTGGAGTTTCGGGGCGGTTCAACGGAGTGGACGCTCGGAGTGATTGAAGTCCCCGTGCCCGGTTCAAGTCCTCAGGGTTCTCGGAGTGCTGGTTTTCTCGGAGTACGGAGTAGCTGGACAGCCTACGGAGTTCACAGAGCGAATGGAGTTGTTGGCCTGCCGCTCATGTTTCTTGGAGTCCTCAGAGTGCTAGGCGCTGGGGGTGTTGGGGTGGGGTCTCGGAATGCCTAGAGTTCCCAGAGTGCCTCGAGTTCTCGGAGCGTGGGGGTTTTTGGACTCCCCGGAGCCTGGGTTTCCGGAACCTGGAGTTTCCGGGGCCGGGCGTTTCCGGAGCCTGGAGCTTCCGGAGCCTAGAGTTGTCGGAGTCGATAGAGTTCTCGGAGTCGATGGAGTTCTCGGAGTCGATGGAGTCGCCGGAGTGATTCAAGTCCCTGGAACGCTCAAGACCCCGACTGCCCAGAGTCAGCATAATTCTCGGAGTCGGGCAGAGTACCTGGAGTGACTGGAGCACCCAGAGTAGTCGGGGTAACTAGAATGTCCGGAGATCGGGAGAACATGGAGCAGTCTGAACACCCGAAGTGGCCAGAGTAGCCGGAGTAGCCGGAGTGGCCGGAGTGGCCGGAGTGGTAAACCTCCGGGAGTAGTTGTTGAGCCACCCGGACCCGTGAACTACCCGGAGTAGGCAGAATTTTCGGAGCAGCTGGAGTTGCGGAGCAGCTGGGCCGGCCGGAGGGGGCGGAGTTTCCGGCGTCCTACGCGCTTTGGGCAGTCCAGAAATCTGGGGGTCTCAAGGACTTTTGGCACTCCGTGTGCCTGGAGATCTCCGAGTCATCAAGGCACTGTTCGTTCCCGGAATTATGAACGTCCTCAGAGTCTCCAACAGTCATCGGATGCTCGCAGTCCCTGGATGATCAGGCCATCGGACTCGCTGGTGGCGATTCTCGGAGTTCCCGGAGTGATTTCAGCCAGCTTTTGGCCCTCTGCTCGGACGGCCAGGCTAATTTTGACGGAGCCTCGGAGTAGATGAGGGAGCTGTCAAGCACGGCTGGAGCTGGAGTTTGGCAGATCGACGCCTCTAGAGCGGCGATCTGGAGTCTCAATATACCTTGGTCCAAAACGGTGATTATTGAGACAGCCATCTCACCATGTAGAGGAACTGCAAAGCGAGGCACAGCTTGGCAGTGTCCCGAAGTTTGTCGGGCCTGTGAGATCAGCTCTGACATGTGTCAGTAGTCTGAGAAATGATAGAATGATCATCAAAAAAGCAAATGTTTGTCTCTCTCAGAAAGCTGATGTGTCACGGGCCGGAAAGGCAATGTTCGTGATGGTTTGTATTCTTTGTGGTTGCACGAAGGACCACAAAGAGAGGCCCAGCAGTGGCGGGCAAACACTCCGCGTGTGGGCTGCTCGTGGGTCCAGCCCGCAACCCTAACCCTACATACTGTCATGGCTGTGCCCATGACATCATGGGTAAACAATGTTGTTTGAGCGGCAGGTGATGGGGGAGCATGGTACAGAGACGACGTTGCCTGGAGGATTCGGCAAGACAGTCCGTAGAACAATAACAACAACAGCGGCGGCGGTCACAACAAGACCAAGTAGGTGTCAGGGGTAATTACACAGCTAACGAGGTCATCTACTACCTTCTATTAGAACCCTATCTCGCTGCAATCCAGTACCTTTGGACTAGACATACTCGTAGTATAACACTTACCGAAAAATAGCATTTAGAAATAGATAAAATTATTTTTTAATTCTGATAAACAAACACTCGGAGACTCGATGTAACCAAGCCAAAAGGTATCAGCAGGCAAGTGCTGGCTTAGACGGGTACAGTACCCGAAGGTAGTCGGAATCACTGACAAGGAGTGAGTTACGCAGCTCTGTAAGAGCAATTACTCCATCTGAAAGAGAGACGAGTTTTCATCAATATGCAGCTCGGAGTCTGTAATGGAGTGCAAACTCCAGGCAGATCCTTGTCCGGCTGGCAGTCATACCCGCAACAAACCTCACAACGGGAGCTGAAAATGCCAAAATCCATGCGTGAGTCACGGAGAACCTCGCCCGAAAAGAATCGGACATCTTATACGGAATATATATAGCGACAATCAGATCTTCGCCAAAAGCAAAGTTGACAAAGTCTGTTGAGTAATCAGCTCAGTTCAAGACATTGCAACCGTTCAGAAGTGAGACTTCTGTTGACCCCCCCCCTTCCCGAAGCTAATCGGAACAATAAAGATTGTCCGAGATGAGGCTAGTCAAGCTGAAGGCTCCCGAGTTTGTCCGAGAGAGCAGAACCACATGAGCTGAGCATGTCACAAGTTTACCCCTGAAGAGCGGAAGACAAATGACAATTTGTCCGCGCAAAGCCAGGGGAGCTGAGCATCTCATGGTTTGTCCGAGCGGAATCATGCGAGCCTAGACCATCAAAGTTTGTGTCCGACGAGCTGTATCCTCAAGTTTGTCCGTGGAAGCAGAGGAGAGAAGAAGCAAGACGTCGCCCGAAAGCGTTCGGATATACTCGGAAACTCCAGACTCTCTGAGTCAACAAGATTGTCCGAGATGAGCTGCCCGCGCCGGACTTTGTCCAAAAGGAATCACAGCAGCTGAACACCATCATAATCTGCCTGGGAGCTGAGTGTTTCGTGGATCGACGGCAGCCCGAAAGTCATCGGACAGGCTGACAACACCACATACTATGTATTTGTCCGAAACGTCCACTCCGAACCCCGTTTCTCAGCCCCGGAGTCATCTCCTTCAGTAGAAGAGGCGACAGGAGTGAAACATCCATTTCTTGCGTGGCCCGTCCGAAAGGTGATGTCCCGGGAAGTCAACAGTCCGGGCCGGAGTCAACTCGGGGTTGGAGGCTCTTGGCGGCGGCCAGCCCCTGAACTCCGGTTCGAGAACAGCAGTTTGCGTTGAAAAAGTCCGGTGTTCAGTCCAGCCGGTCCGAAGGGATTTGGTCTCGTCCCGAGCTTGTGCGAAGAAACTCCGTCCGGTGTCTTTCGGCTTGTACGGAGTATGAGGCAAACCTCACTCCGGTCTTCAGCTGCCATCGTCAGGTCGTTGTGGGATACTCCGCGATCGTTGTCCTCAGCTTCGATGAATACTCCGTGGTTGCCGTCAGCATCCAAGAGGGATACTCCGTTGCGGTCTTCAGCTGTGATGTGGGATACTCCGCTGCCGTTGTTGTCAAAGTTCGTGAAGGATACTCCGTCGGCATCTCCGGCTTCCGTGAGGACGACTCCGTGACGACCTACAACTTCCGGAAAGGATCCTCCGGTGTTGATTTCAACTGGCGTGAAACTCCGCTGTTTCCCGCCTGTGAATACTCCGTTGCTGTCCTCAGGTTCGATGAAGGATACTCAGCTCCTATCTGTCACTTCTGTAGTAGTTACTCCGCTGCGGCTGTCGTCAGAGTCCGTCAAGGATACTCCGCTGCCATTTTCAGCTTGTGTGAGTACGACTCCGTACAGTCCGTCAAGCTTCAGCTCGCGTGAGGACGACTCCGTAGAGTCGGTGAAGGATACTCCGTTGGCATCTTCAGCTTCAGTACAGGATACTCCGCTCGCTTGCTTCAGCTTGCGTGAAACTCCGTCGTTGCCATCTGCTTGTGAATACCGAATTGCAGCTGTTGTGTTCAGCTTGTGTGAATGATACTCCGCCAGCTTCCGTGAGAGAAACTCCGGCACACTCTTTGTGTCACCGTCCTAATGAGGATGTGCCGAACACCGGCGGTCCGGAACAGAGTCTCAAAGATGAAGTTTGGATACACGCGTCCGCGGCACTGGCCCTGAGAGTCGATCAAGTGCGGAAATGACTCTGCGGGTTGTCTTTGCTGTTGAACGTGGAAAACTCCCACTCCGACGCTTTCCCTCGCTTTCGTCAAGAAACTCCGCGATTTTTTTAAACTTGGGCGCGGAAAGCACTCGTTCCTCAGCTTCCGTGAACAAGTTTTACGGTTGTCTCGAACTGAGCATGGTGGATACTCCGTTGCTGGCCCTCGCTGTAGCCGAGTAACTCCGCCGCCGTGTATGTGAGTGTTCTGGTGGTTTCCCAAAATTTGTCTGTCCCGGAACGCCGTGTGGTCACGAGACAAGAGTTGTGACGGCACCTGCCCTCCCCAAACTCCGTCTCCAGAGGGCAGTTCGAGGGCGGAAGTTACTCCGGTGTTGTTTCACAGTTGACCGCGGAAGCCCTCCGCTGTTGTCTCAACACTTGACCGCGGAAGTTACTCCGCGTTGTCTTTTTGACTTGGCCGTTCAAGTCACTCCGGTATTGTCTCGAGATCTGACACTACAAGTTACTACGCCAGCATCTCGGGTCTTGACCACGGAAGTTACTCCGCGGTTGTGTCAGTACATCACCAGTGAAGTCACTGAGATGTTATCTCAGAAGTTTTACAGAGGAAAAATTCCGCTGTTTCCGTAAGTCCTTCACTATGGGAGTCGTCCGCGGTGGTTTTCCGCTGTTGTCGTGAGCTCGACGACGAAAGTCCTCCGCTCTTCGCATCGTGAACGGAATCGCTCCGTCTCCGTCCTCAACCTGAGTGAAGGAGTCAAGTTTCTCCGCCGGGATGTGATCTTCACCTGGGTGAGGAATACTCCGCGCCAGTCTTGAGAGCTTGAGCACGCAACTCTCTCCGCAGTGTGGTCTCGGTCCTCAGTTGGCCCAAAATGGCGGTGCGATGAGGGCATCGACATGGTGTGATGATTCTCTACCAAGGTCCGGATCAGAGACACGAAGGAGTATGGCCCAGAGTGGCGAGGTAGACAAACTGGCATCCGTCGGGGCGACGAAGGCTTGTTCATCCGATTTCCTGAGCTGTTCCGGACACTGGGCCTTCCGGCTGTCTCAAGCAACCGGGCCGAAGGAGACTGGGTGTGGAGGGAGCGTGAGATTACTCCGGCCGTGCGGCCACGCCAATCTATCCTGCTGCGGTGTGTTGGCCTTTCGGCACATAACTAAACGCGGCCTTGGAGGATCGGATGCCAGAATATGGACTGGGGTTATCCGCATAAGCACAGTCCTGTGCCCGACCGGATCTATCAACAGCCAGCCCTACCCCTACCCCCGATGTCAGCCCCAGGCGGCCGACCGACATACACATTCCCGATCAGGATGGCACCCTCCGCTGCGCCTGACAGCCCCAGCCTCGGCAGCGGCCCGCGCGAGCCGACATCACCTCCCCCAGCTGCCGCCAAACAGGCGCCCAAGAAGGTTCGGCCCGCCGGGCGGGCCGCCGCCTCCCCGATTTCCCCTGCGGCGCGCCTCATTCTTGATCCACTCCTCAAGAAACCGTCGGTCGGCGAGCAGCGCGGCATCGCGGACCTGTGTCTCCGTCTGTGCTTCCCCAGCGTCGAAGCTCAGCAGTGTTGGGACCGAGCGTATCATGTATGTGAGCCCGAGGCCGGCGGCCATGACGTCCGGGGAGTCGAACTCAACAGTGCAGTAGGCCACGCCGCCCTCAGCCTCGCCGACGCCAGACTCGACGAGGTCCTGAAGGAGGGGGCCGACGACGCGGCAGGTGGAGCACCACGAGGTGGTCCAGAGGGTGAGGAGGGGGGTGCGGGCGGACGACGAGAGGAGCTGGTATGTGTAGAACTGGTCCGAGTTGCGCACTCTGCAAAGGGTGACTGTCAGTTTTTGAATGTCTCTATCATAGGGGGGGGATGATGCGGACTGACGGGTCATAAACTTGGTTGCGGGCCTGCACTTTGGGCGACGAGGAGAAGTGCAGGCGCGGGACGGCAGCAGAGGCGGTCATGGGTTTGAGGGTAGAT
Organism: Staphylotrichum tortipilum; assembly: GCA_033296695.1. Classification (NCBI taxonomy): domain Eukaryota; kingdom Fungi; phylum Ascomycota; class Sordariomycetes; order Sordariales; family Chaetomiaceae; genus Staphylotrichum; species Staphylotrichum tortipilum. The sequence continues at coordinate 34,391 of MU855375.1, read as the reverse complement.
TGTGCATGGAACAAGAGAGGGCATCGGGCGGGCACGAGCCGCGAGGCTATGAAAAATTGCATATTATCGGGCGGGACTGGGTTAGTTACCCGGTTCTACACGCAAAGTGTGTTTATACCAGGTAAGTAAGCCAGCCCGTGGCAGACCAGACGTTGGCCAGATACTGATGCTTTGCAGAATGAGGTCATAATGCATTGAGTTAGATTTGGGATCAGCCAGCTCCGTGGCCGTTGTCTAGGGCCTCCACGCGCCACGGCCCAAGCGCGTTTCAGCGGCTTTGGCCGTGGCTTCAGTGGCGCTCAGCTTGGCGCTGGGCTTCTGCCCTCCACAGCTTTGCCTTTCCCCGCACAGTCACCAGCAGCAACAACACCCGAATTGGAGCATGCACAACACCAACGACATGGGATTTCCATCGGTCAGATGAGCGGTGAGATGCGGCGCGCCCAGTGACACAGGTTGTCCATGGACGCAGTTGCCGTTTGTCCATTTTTACCAAGAGAGTTCAAGGGGCTGGTTGGGTGGCCTGCGTCAGGTGTTTTGGTTGCGTCATTCTGCATGACTGGGCCGCTTCCCAACGGCGACAACCCTGCTGCGGGCAGGCATGTGAAGCGGGGGAAGAGCCGATCCTCAGGCCTGTATCCGTAGTGGCTCATGTTTACCCCGCTGTCATCAGACGGTCCAGGCGGGGCAGGGGGTGGGGTGGGGGTTCTGCACAGCGACCCTGGCAGGGCCCTTCTCAACGCTCAGCGCCCTGCTCGCCTGCGTCTGGGGGGGCGCGCGTGAATCTTCGGCGTTGCCATCTGACATTCTGTTCCTCACCACCAACGAGTGGTGGTGGCAAACGGCAGGAACGGAAGCCCCGGGGTGTTGCAGACATTGGGTTCCAAGGCACCAAGGCACTCGAGTTTCTGTCCGTCACCAGGCGCTTGTTTGGATTGTGGCGTTTCAATTGACACCCCCCACAACCCACCACAACATGCCCCTCCCAACGCCGAACGGGGGGGAACAGGCGCGCGTATCAGCTATTAATGCGGCCAAAATTTTGTATGCAAAAATCATCTTCTCAACTACTCCCCTTAACAGGAGAACCAGGGAGTGACTCCCACCTCCCATCTGTTGGGCCAAACACCTCCTCGGAGCGTAGTTCTCACCACTGCAACCCGCCCAACCCCAGCACCACAGCTGGCCCCGCGGTTCCCATGACCAGGTGTGCAGATGCCGGGCGGCTCGCCTCCACCGTTAGGGTGTTTTTGGCTCTTGGCAGTCTATCCTTGCTTTCGAGGATTGGGAAGGACGGAAAGGATGGAAAGGATGGGGGCACTCGTGTTGGCTTGGGTGAGACTCACGCCACGGCTGATATGCTTCTGTGTTCTGTGCAGCAGTTTTATTGACCTGAGCCCGACACTCCCTTCGTCCTTCTCTTTTCGTGGCGGTCCAACACTCCCTGAGAGGAGAGATCACGGCCAGGCACATTAGGACAACTTAGTACTGGCCTGGACTCCCTGCAGGTTTCGGACGCGGTAGGACGGCAGCCAGCGTTAGACCGGGGGGGATCAACAAAGCCCCCCCTGTTGTCTCCTGGGGTGCCGCATCTGGGCAAGG